>JAANSN010002336.1:0-24801 GCA_036850665.1 Dicranocentrus wangi | reverse complement strand
TTTAAATCCTATAAGTTATCCCCATTCCAGCCCTCTCGAAATAAGTTATCATCAGTATACTTTATTGTCCTCTAATTCTCGCACTTCTTATACTTACGTACAAGCAAGCGTACCATAATATAATATCTAATCCCGTTGAGCTAAACCAGCCAGCCTAAAGTTTCAACATACCAAAGACAAAATCCCCAAACTCACACTTGGATGCTGGCCATCGTCTTAATGTCATATTCAAGAAAGATCAACAACGTTACAAGTCTGAATATCAGCCTGCACTCTACAAGCTCATTTCATTTCTTAACCAACACAGATTTTGCGACGTTACAAAAGTTTGGTTTATATTAAAGCATGCGAATATAATGTATGTACTTCCTATCCAAGTATTTGCTCATGCCACCAAGATAGTAAGGGGAAGGCGGTGAATATTATGTGGATGGATGATGAATTCGGGTTTTCGATATACAGTAAAAACAGCTAGATATTCTGCCTATAAGCTGATAAGATACCTACAAGGGTATTTATGCTTGACTTCATGACAATATATTCCAATACAATCTACACTCTGAATTTCTCCAATCGTTTTCAGTCTGAAACTGGAGCAGAAACCTCAACATGCATGCAAAAGCTAGAGAGAGACATACACATAAAACGAATCTCTTCCATTGGATTTTGTTTCGATCTAGCATAGTAGAATTAGTTGTATACGTATACACATACTTTTTAAGGAACAAGACTACTTCACTTGCAGCCGCAGCCTGCAATCTTCCATTGTCCGTGCATTGAGTTTTTCACCATGCAAGATTAGCAAAAAAAATTTCCCTCATTTCTAAAGCCCACACAGGGACGCTTTGACATTTACAAGTGTCAGTGAGAGTGTAGTCAGAGATAATAAAAATACATTTTTTTTGTATTTTTCTCATTTGGAATTTCCAGTTTTAAACAAACTGCCAGTCTAAAACACATCCTAAATGTGAGAAAAAATATATGTATACCTATTTTTATAAGTTTTAATTTCGTGTTCTGAAAAACAAAATTCACACAGGCATTGTTAATAATACTGGTTTTATTATAGAATTCGTCCCTCCTCTTCCTAATGTCCAACAACTTTCCAAAACATAAAAGTGACTGAAATGAATGTTCAGCCCAGGTTTGTCACAAGTTTGCTTTGACCTGACCCAACACAAGAAAGCATGTAAACCGGAAACGACAAAAATATATACAAGCGCGCCCAGTTCTCGAGAAGACATACGTTCATCTACAAACAAGGATACGTTGCATCGTGGTACTGTGTGGGTCAATTTTCCTGCAAGCACTCGTTGAAACGCCACGCTTGGATTCATTCTGGAGAAACGCCTTTTAAGTATATGTAACATCTGCGAGAGAGGTTTCCGCGAAAACTACATATTATTGGACCTGCACATTCAGCTACTACACAAGCAGGTGAATAATTTTTTCGAGTGTCTGTTGCACTTGATTCACCACAAAAAAGTAATGAAGCAAAAGATAGACGGCCTTCTTCTGGGAAAGAAATCATTTAAATGTGATTCCTGCCCAAGGTCTTTTGGCAAAGCCGGTCATCTTAACATCCACAAAAGACATTCCCACCAGGTGGAGAACCGACTTCCCTGTGAAAGTTGCGAGAAAAAGTTTTCAACTTACACGGAGCTGGTAGTGCATCGGGCAAAGCACGACGAGGAGGAGAAAACATGCAGGGTATGCAATGCAGCCAGTTTCAAAAATGTGGAGGATCTTTTCGAACATGTTCTTACGCACATTGGAGTCAAACCCTTTGTATGTCATGTTTGTGGGGAGACTTTCTCCATAACTGAGGATCTACAAAGGCACCAGCGGCAGGACCATTCTGAGGAGTTGGGTGATGGCAAGTGAGGGGATTGTCAACTTCAATTATTAAATCATAGAAAGTATTGTACTTTATTCGGATCAGATTTTTATATTGAAATACTTTATTGCCTTTTATACATAATTAATCAAAGCTTTTTAAATGGCTAATGTCTGAGAATGAAGTAAATTATTGCTGTTCATCAAAGCAAGCTAAAAAAAACAAGCTTCACGCATCAGCATCATGCTTGAAATGTGGGCGAAAGTTCCGAGGAATGTCAAAGGTGTACAGATTATTTAATCTTGGATCCTTACAATCCCTTGCCTTTACAGGAAGAACAGCAACAGGCATGGACGGGTGAGCAGACCACCTTAACAAACCACACAAAAAATATTTACTACACAATAATAATAACCAGTGTTTCATTTTTTTAAATACAAATTAAATCTAACCGCATTACCGCATAGCCATTTGCAAAATTTCTGGAGCACAGAAAATTCCAAGCAAATCTTTTGGTAAATCCAGATAACTCGTCAAGTCGTCAAAAGTGGGACAAGCTTTCTCCGGAGGCGGAATCCCCGTCATACATTCGTACAACTTTGCGCAGCATCGCAAAAAAGGCATCCTGCAAACATTAAGCATCTAACTTTAATTCATACTTTTAAACTATACATGAAACTTTGTTATTTATATCGCTGCTAATTAACTATACACTCACGACCGTTCCTGACAGTTTTCCCACATTTTTCCAATGTCCAAATGAAAAAGGGTTCCAAAAAGGGCAAATCGCCTGTCAAAATGTGGGCATTGCCGAGACTTCAACCACATTTCGAACAAAAAGACACGCAAAACTACCCAATTCAAGTGTTTAGCCCCGTTAAAAAGTTTGTCGTAGCTGTCTGGGGCTGGGAGACTCACAGTTATACAGTCACAATTGTCATCGTGGCTACTCATAAAATCAGCAATGTTGTCCGTATTTATAATAATCTGATACACATGAATTGTGTAGGCCAAGCGCACGTTGTGGTGATCCTATATTTTGTCCAGAAAGAATATTTTATTATTAGTTATTAGTGTTTCTAAACCCTGTAGACAAAATATTGTTTTACGGTTTGTGAACTAACTGAAAAACTGCCAATTGGTGGTAGCAAACCAACACATCCTGGATCCAGGGGACATTGTATCCATACACTGACGTCGTCCTCATCAGACGGCGGTGGTGTCAACTTGCATAACGCATAGGGCATCAAATACGTCAGGTGTGTTAACAGCCCGAAAGCATCAAATTCCATCATGCAAGGTGCGTCTTCCTTGGCATGCCAGATGGAATCCAGGACGCCAAAAAATAGGCCTTGTAGGACTTCCAATACGAACGGACCAGGATGAGTCTACATTTTTTTCAAAATTTTCCGTTAGCACTCCCGCTAACATTAATAATTAACAACAATGCAACAACAAACTAACGCATTTTCGAATGGACATGTGTGGATCGAGAGAGACGGAAGCGGCCCTAGCTAAAAGTTTAAGTGCTAAGGCATCCCCTGGAGGAACATCGGGTCCAAAAAAGGGCATACTTTTAGCTCGGCATGACTCCTCGGATGAAGCGATTGTGTATGCCAAACAGTGATAAATGGAGGTTTGGTGTTCTGGCAACCGAGATAGCTGAAACAATTAAGTAAATGTTTTGGTTACAGCTCCGAAGGAGTCAATTTAATTATAAAACGCACCTTGCTCGCTCTACCCATGAACGTTTGCAGTTTTTCAAAAAAGTTTGCTCTGAGCCAGCCCACAGTTTGCTCCTGGTACAAGTGTCCGGGAAATGACTCTAGAAGTAATTCTCCTCGAAGTTTATCTTGGTGTATCAGAGCGATTAGCTCGCGAACGAAAACAGGACTTTGCACATAGCCCCATTTATCCTCTGAATCTTCCACCAGCTTCCTCTTCCTCAAGGCAGTTAGCCACACCCGAAATCGAAGGTCGTTATCATCCTCCTTTTTAAACGGATATTTAACCCATGATGGTATCGCTGTCCCCAGATACTCCCTGGGGAGGCTGTACTTGGAGGCTGGAGGGTGCAACTTGTGAAGGGGTAAAGCTACTGGTACAACTATGTTAAATGGAAAATCGCAGGAGGGACACAACCCTGCTTTCTGGAAGCTCTCGTGGACGCCGAGCGAACCACTTTTACAAAAATATTAAGGATAATTTCAATTGCAACATTTTCTGAAAATTATAACTATTTTGGTTTTTAAAAATATCTCAAACTTCTATAAACAACTACCTTTCAGACGTGGACTCTTGTGTTTGCTTGCAACCTTTCTCGTGCGCTAGCCAACACGAGCTGTGCATGACGTGTCCACAGGACGACACTTGAAGTGAATACTTTTGATTTCGCCTAATCCATATATCCGGTTCGTGCGTGACCCCAACCAAGTCTACCTTTTCCGCGCCCAGTACATCCCTCTTCTCACACATAACCGGGGAGGGTTGCAGGAACACAGGAGAATACAAAACTTTGTCGGATTGTAGATTTAAGATGTGTTCCTGCTTGCAAATCTCGCAAACATATCTAAATAAAAAAGATAATCCTAATCCATACCTACAATCCTAGGTTAAACATAACCGGAGTCTCAGCCCTTACATATCTTCCTCGTTAACCACGGGAGTCTGCAATGGTCCCAATGCAACAGTTGTTGGAACTGCTGCGGGAAGGCGGATTGGGAGGGTACTGTTGCGTTTCTGCATTTGAATCCAAAGAATCATATCGTGGTGCTGACTGAGTGCCTCCTTTTCCAGGCACAGGTCTACCAATTCAAAGATACCCCAGCGCTCACAAGCCTCCCGAAAGTGAAAGCTGTGTTCCCCTCGACTCTCCTCATTCTTTGCAATTTCTTCATTCAGTCCGTAACCAATCAGATGCAAGACTCTTTTCAAGTGTGACTCGTGGTGTTTACTCTGCCTCGTAACGCACCGCTGTAAAAGCGTCGACACAAGTTTCAACATGACGTTGGACGTCAAAATGTTTACAGCTGGCTCAAACTTGGGTTTGAAACGCGGAAGTTTTGGAGGTGGGAAGAAGACTGGTTGTCCGGCCTTCTTCTTCCGCTCCCTTTGCATGCTCTCCGCCTCGATCATTTCTTTGGGACTGTAATGCCAATAGTGCCAGTCGTATTCTTCATAGAATTCTGCACAAAAAGTAATTTGTCTCTATGTAGTTTAATTAAATCGTCGGGCACAATACAAATCATAGGTTGGATTAAAACAAAACGAAAACTTTTACTTGCCTGGCTTTAGCTCATAGACTTCCAGTGCGGCAGTCCCAGGCCCCATTTTAAAACTAGTAGTCTGGCTAATAACCGCTTCCAAACCCGGCTCTTCATCCCCATTACCCACTACTGCAGTGATCAGTTTGGAGCGCGTCACTGATCTCCAACACAGCAACTGAACTATTTCCTTTTTTGCACACTCATCTTTGGTGACCTAAATCATATTGATTATGTCATTAATTACTAGATTTTCATTATTTCCATTATGCATCCCACTTTCCCTCACCTGGCCCACATCAGGTACAAACCGGGCGGAGAAAATAGTCATGACAAGGTCGAGAAGGGAGTTGCCGAGAAATATAATGTAGTGATATTTATCCTCCTCAAATATTTTGGATAAAAACTACAACATAAAACATACAATACAAGTTATCGACATCAGCCATCAGCGGGGGGTACTCGATGAAAATCAACATCACGCCTCACGCCATTTCTTACTTACGTTATCATAAAACCCAGCGTCAGTCCACTGGAACAGGTTAAATGTGCTAATCAGGTGGTTAAGAAATCTGCTGGGATCCATCAAGGAAGCCGCTACTTGTAACGATAGTATGTCCTTGTCCCTCACTTGGCTGTTTTTGAAATATTGATACTCGTAGGTGCAAATTGTATACAGGGGTGATGATGATGGTGCGGCCCCCTTTTGCTTCCACATTCCGGCATGAACCTGTTCCAATTTAAAAACATAGCCTTTCATAAAGTTTTCATGGGTTCAATCTCTTTTTTCTATGCGGGTTTATATGAACCTGGGCAACAAGCACTTGAACTCTCAGCGCCGGCTCCATTATAAATATATCTGCAGCAGGGGTATCTCCACACTCTGGAGATATTCCCAGGAGTGGGAACAAACTGGCGAAAAGACGACTCAGAGGAAGGTAAAAGGAAACTGGTTTGGTGGCGACGTCGTACCGGTAGTAAATCATGACTCTGGGATTGTCAACCTGTTCCTGCAATTTTGCCATCTTTTTCTTGTATTTGGTTTTCAGTTGTAAATGGCACATCCTACGAGAGTAAGCGTGAACATAAATGTAAAATTTGACATTAGTACTTAAGATTTAAAAAGACTCATTAGTTAGCCTCATTGGTACGATTGAAGGGAATAAGCAAGGATGGTACATTCATAGACTACCACTTAGATATACCGTACCAGGTACTCCAACTAAGTATTTAAGTATACAGATTGTTTCAAAGGCCATATGGGACGTAAAAATAGGCTACATACAAAATAGGTTCTTTATACACGTTGGGAATAAGTATGTATGTATACTTGAACGTTTCCCTTAAAACCGTTGGATTGGTTTCTAGCCATTGTAGTAATAACGGGAGTACTGGTTCCAGTTGACGCTGCACCATAAAAACTGACGTCACATCTTGAGGGGCAGCAGGCTCAATCCCACTGTCGTTTTCTACCTTTTCGGCTACGTTTCCGCGGGTGACAGGATGTATTTCCTGGGCAAATATAAAGTATTGGTTTAATTAATTATCCAGATTAGAACATGACGAGAAAATATGTGTTTCATGAGAGAATGGGGATACCTGTAAATAATTCAAAAATACGAAAAACGTCTTCATTCCTCTGAGGAAATTTTCCTCTAGCTGGCTTGTCCAGAGGGGTGGTGGACGGCTCAAAATATACTTGACATGCAAGAGGATCACTCTTGAGGTTTTAATAAATGCATGACTTTTCCTTCCAGAAAGATCTAACGTTTCTATATTTTAAGAAATATCAATGCATTTACTGCAGTTTCAATTAAGGTATTTCATATTAAATTCATGTAATAGTTATTAAATTGGAAATGTTTATTTTCCTTACTGTTTTTGACGTGCTGTTGACATTCTGTCACCAGCTTGTCCGCCAGTTTAAAGAGAAAGTCGTGCTTTTCAATGAGGTAGTGTGCAATTTGGGGGATTGTAAATATTTTTGCAACAATCGAGAGGATCGAGAACGCATATTCGACATCCTCATAAGCAATGCATTCCACAAAGTGCAAGTGGCTTTCTAAAATGGTCTGCAAATCACAAAACTCGGGTGTACAGTCAACAGTTAAAAAATTGTGAAATACGAGTACATATGTTGCATGTTTAATATCACAGAAAGAAATTACAACTCGACTTACCACTGCAAATCGTTTCTTCAACTCAAAGTCTCGCATCATTCCTGCCATCATAAGCTGGTGCCACCCTTTACGAGCCAACTTCCAACCCATTGTTTCATTCATTATGATCCCATTCAGCAAATTCCACTTGCCATCCTACACAGTACAAAGTTTATTATTGTAAACTAATCAATCATAATATATTATACCACTATGTTGTTTTAATGATTTGGAAATTTGCACACCTCGCTGAGCTTAATCTCGTCGCAAACATCAGCAAGCAACTCCCGAAAACAATAGCCCTTCCGGCAGAGCTCAGTCATCCATTTTAACATCTTCGTGGCAAAGACTTGATGACCAATAGCAGTCCCACTCTCTTGCGTAACCCGCAACCGCAACGAGTCACTTGAGTCGTCAATGTCTTCTCGAATCGTTAACACCAGTTCCTCTTCTACAGCCCGACATTTCTAAAATGCGACAAGGGACACCGACCGACTCAAAATTAAGGACCTCATTGAAACTCCATTATGGTAACCGTATCCGAATAATATAAGAATAAAATGCTCTTCTAAAGATTGGAATAGATTTTTTTTTACCAAATCTCCATCAATGTAGACAATACTTCGTCCCTCCAACTCAGTCAATTTAATGAACCAGCAAGCCTCATCGTCCGAACAGTCGAGAACATTCTGGAGGACCGAAAGTATCGCAGGAGTTGAACAGGATTTATCGGAATATATTGCCACACAGTAGGTTTCGTCCTTTGACTTCCCGTCCGCTACATCAGAGAAGCAGCCAAATCCTTTGAAATTAAATGGCACAAGAAGGACGTCAAAACAATATCTCAACAGGGTGGAAAAAAGAAAGTGGATCCGTTTTTTGAGTTTCTCGGGGAATACAACAGTTTTGGCATTTTCTGTCCTGGGTTTATGTTTGTAGCAGTGCGCGTCCTGCTTCCAAGCTTCTTCATTCCCACAATCGCAAACTGTGTCGCCGGTAGCTGAAGACATCAATTCCTTGTACCTATATACCCAAACAATTAAAAGTTATTGATACTTGCTTACAACTTGATCGACATTTAAATCGTTTTTAAAGGACATATACATCATACCTATGACTTTTATGAGCGGAATGCTGGAAGCATTCTGAGCACAATCCAAAAACTTGGTCAATCCCGCAATCAAGACAAGTGTAAACTGATTCCTCAGCTTTAAATTCATGTCCACAATCGGATGAACTTGCTGAAAGACGCTATATGAAATAAAAGGAAAGCTAGTTTCATGGAGTCCCACCTACCCAGCTTGATTAATTATTTACTCTCTCACACACATTTTTCAAGTTATCACCTTGAAATGCTCCGCGAATTCTTTTTCCTGGTTTAGAAAATCATCTAAACTTGGAAATATAATTTGCGTAGCAGGTCCCAAATTACCAAGGTCAATGTATGGCTGGATGCCCGACAATGGGTGGTCATCCCGTACGACTTTGTAGCAGGATGGCACTACCCGAGATAAGTATGCCAGTAATTTCTGCTCGGCGAGTAGCCGTCCTCCCTCCCCCTTTTGTTCGAAAGCGTCAATCAATTGCTTTGTGAAGTCGGAGGGTTTCACGATCACACCTCGCCTCCGCATCTTTTTCGACGAAGATTGCATGTCACCAAAATCTTTAAGAAGGTGTTGCAAATAGCTATACACGATACATCCTAATAGTAGTAATATTCCTGTAGAAAGGGACACCAAGCAAGCTTATTGTAGTAAGGTTGAAGATATAGTAGGCAGCAAAATCTCCTAATTTGTAAACTATAAACCAGATGAAGCTTTTAGTTTCAAACAATGAACAAACAGGATTCAAAAGTGTAGCTTGTATCCTCGTCCTCCAAGTAAAACTTTAATTTAAGGATTTTGAATGTTTTCCTGCTTTAAAGTTTTAGCATTCTAAATGAACTGAAATTGGCCAACCGATGATAAAAGTACCTATAATATAAAAGTATATTTAGCGCATTATATTATGTATATAGGAGCAAAATTGCTTGTTGTTAGACGGCCAAGTTACGTGAGAATGAGAAAGCCAGATTGATTTTGTGGTGACAAAATATATATAAAGGTTCCGTCTTCTTTATCCTATTGGTAGCACCAAACCAACGCCAAAACTGCAAAATTGGTTCTTCTTATCTCATCTTGCGTATATTATATATATATACACCTCTTCTGCTACTAACCCACTTTACTTTATGAAACTTGCTCCTTCGTGTAAATCTCGTTATGTGCATGCACTCTACCATTGTGCAGTGTTCTTTTTTAACGGAGAACAAATTCAAGCCAAGAAGGAAGCTGGGATTTCTTCCCTATACCATACCGAAATGTAGTAGCCTAGAATAGAATGGAGCAACTGGAGCATTTGCGTGGGTATAGTGTTGGGTGGGAGCAAGCAATTGTGATAACAACGGTAGTTACATAACATAGATTAAGCCCAGATATACATCTAAAGAAGGATTATATATCAAGACACAAAAGTACACTCTTATCCAGACTCAACACGTTGCACATTTCAATATTTAAAGCTAGGGGTCGTGTCATGTATAATTAAAAACTAGTAAATCACACGTTTGACTACAACATAACATGCCTTAATGAACCTTCGAACTTTAAAGCCATCTCGTATGAATTTATTTAGTGGCTACTATATCGCATTCTCCACGACAGATTCTGATCACTTATAATTATAAGCAGTAAAAATGTGTAAGGTTCCGCGTATCTGTTAGAAAGTATTGAAATTGAAATATGTGAGTCATATAAGCTATGACTCATATTGGGAAAATAACGCTAACGTAAAGACTCATAACGTAACGTTATTGTTCGATTACGTTTGCTTTCTTGGGAAGCCGTTTACCGCACTGGACGGGAAATTGACAAAATTGCAGAATTGGTTAGTCCAGCACAACAATAAGGAAAGAATTATGGGAATTTGGAAATGAATGTTTTTCCATTCACAATTTGTCAATGTTTATGTGTGTTTATGGAAATATTCTTAACCACCATTCAATCTTAAATTAAATAACTTTCTTTGCATGAAACATACAATACTATATATAATGAGTTGCGTAACGACATATATTTATATTTGTCATAGCATGAGGGACAAGTCTGAAAACACTGAAATGAGTGAAATGAATAAAATCGATTAACAATGCAATTAATAGTACACAACACAGATTATAAAACAGTGTCGATATATCTCGCTTTATTTATTTTTAACAAATTCCATACTCTTTTGCTTCGCATTTTAGTACATCATCTAATCGTAAGTCCAGTTTCAAAAGTATCCAATAAATCATATGCTTACGTAGAAATTCCATTTGTCATCCGTTCATGGAAAGGCAGCTATCCCCTTCCACAGGACAAGCATGTCAAAAGGAGGAAACAAAACCACAAAACAAAAATTGTTACACATATATTGATTTGACACAAATAGCTTCGCAAAACTCAATTCATATATAGGTAAATAATAGTATGTTGGGTTTTCTTCTAAATGGAATAAGGAAACGACAACAGGAAACCCTATTTGAGGACTGGGAATATCCCGGAATACTAACAAAAACCGCTAGTCCATTCCAATTCATTATAAATTCACTGGGTAAATTTATTTTAGCATGCATTGGTATTAGTAGTCAATTGCAATTGCGGAGTCTTCTTCACATCTTCTTTGGCAAAACGTGTACACAATACACGCGATCGCGAAAAAGAAACTGTTAACAAAAATGGCGCAAAAGAATGGTAATAGAATATTAAAATTAAAAAGAAGTGCTGATTGCTTGTTGTATTTATTGCGTATTAAGCTATTTATTCACTCGAATCCAGTAACGTATTATGTGTTTATATTGGTTCACGTTCTAGACTCAAATAACCATTGGAAATCCCTCCAAACTGTCCTTGTCCCTACCCAAGCCCTCCTCTCCCATCCCGTCTTCTGGTCAAAATCCCAAATTGCCGAGTTTTTCTGCGCCCTCAGTGACGGGATTTTTAGCAATCTAACCCGCCCAAACTTCCCCGACATTAACAACTCCTTTAAAGAGGTCATCGGGCCATATAGCCCATCATGGGTGGCCACGCTGGACGAAGAAGTGGCCGCCTATATTGAAGGTCAGACTAGACCCAAGCGGAAATCAAGGGGGAATAAGAAAAATGGGAAACAGGATCAAGAGGCAGACAAGCTGTACGACGGCTCGAAACTCTCCTGCTTGATTCGCGTTGTTCGGAACACTACCCATCACCTCAGTGAATACTACACCAGGGAAAGTTGTCTCCGAAAGTATTTTGGGTGCACCAAGGATGACAGTGTGGCCTACTGGGTTGACAAATTTCCCAGGTTGCTCCCAGTCGCATATATATTTGGACAGGAGGTGATGGGGATTGTGAAAGGTCTTCGGAAATTCTACCCTCGACAGTCTCAGTCTCACTGCTCCAGTTACAAATTCCGGAAGGAGCATGCAGAGCTGAAGGAACTGTTCAAGGATTTGGTGACCAAGCTGGGAAACGCTCACAGACGAGGTAGAGGTCCTATATGGTCTCGCGTATTAAAAAAAATAAAGAAAATTATGTAGTTGATGATGATATGAGCTACATATATGTTCCTAATAACAGGTGAGGTTCTCCGAAGATTTAATGTCTCTCGGGAAGGGCAAGAGCTCCCAAGTGACATCCAGCTGCTGGTGGTACAAAAGAACAAAAATGTGATCAGGGAGCATAAATTTGTTGTTTTTGAGATGAGCAATGGTCTAGTTCGAATTACTAAGGTGGCTCACGGCTACCCTGAAATGGTGACCAGTCACTGTGCATGGGAGAAGCAAACAGCAGAATATGAATGCTCAGCAGCAGACTGTTCTGATGATGAGCAGTCTTGGGTGGTCGTGGTCAGTGCCAGCATAAATGTTGCTTTAGAGCAAATTTTCAAGCGACGATTCCAATCCGGCTATATCTTCACATCCAAGCATAACATCAACACGATGGAACGGGGGATCAGCGGGCTGCAGGAGAAACTCAAGTGTGAAATAAAGTTTGAAGAGATAATCCTCCATTGGGACATGCTGGATGACTTGACAAGACAAAAGTTGATCAAGAAAAGGGTCTCCTTGCAAGGCTATACATTTTCCCTGTCTGAGCTGCTGGAAATGTGCGTTGATAAGGAGGAGGAGCGCCAACGACTGATGTCTCTACTCAAGGGAAAGTGTTTGGAGAAACTAATTACTTTCCAGAATACTACCATCCCGCCGAACATAATTGATGGAACGTTGGTAGGTTCCGGAATAATTAGCATTGAGCGACGTTTCCAAGTTAGAAATGTGTTCAGCTTAGAAAACCTATTGGAATATGTGCGTGCTGCGGAGGGACTCGGCGTGATCGGACTAGTTGACATCAGTCCGGAGTTGTTGGGTGAAAAGCTGGCCGCATTTGCTGAAGAAGATAGCGAAGATTTGTTGGAAAAATTTCAGGTAATTAAAGATGAAAATTGCGATAATGGCATTATTGACCACTGCTTCCGCTTCGTGGAGGATGGATGGTTCAAGTGGATATCATCCAACAAGGTATTCCCCCCAGCCCTGCAGAAATACCGAGACGGGAATCCTGCTGGAGCAAGGGTGCACATCATTTCACAGGCAAAGTTGATAGCCATCATAAAAGAGACTCGGGAGCACGTCATCATTTCTGGACCGTCCGGACAAGGAAAATCCATAGTATTAAAGTGTCTCGCGAACGAGATGATGAGGGGTGAGTACAAGTCAATCGCGAGTTACGTCCGATTTCGGGACTTTATTGACCTGCTTGAGGAAAACCTGACGATTGCCGGGATTGCGATAGCCCTCGCCAAATTGACAACTCTAAACGAGTTTTCTGCCTGCCTGTTGGAGTGCATGTTAGTGAAAAGTGAAAATTATCGATTTGACTTGTTCATCGATGGCATAGATGTCATTCAGGATGGGCTAATGCGGAAAGCATATGCCCTCTTTGAATTTATAAAGCTAGAGTTCCCTTCAGTGCGAATGGTGATTGCCAGTCGACCGCAACATGTGGAGCGACTTGAGCAAATTTTAAGTGTATTCTCCTACCAACTATATCAACTGGATGATCGAGAACAGGTGCATTTTATCAGCAAATATTGGCAAAGCAAGTGTACCCCACGAAGGGCGGAGGACGGGTTGGAGGAATTTGCAAAACGGTGCATTCAAGCCAACTCCAGATTTACAAACTCAATGGGCACCCCTTTTGTTTGCGTCCTGTTGGCAGAAATCTTCGAGGGGGAAGCCCTTCAAGTTGCTCACAATCAGGTTCATATAAACAGCATTACTACACGTCGAGGCTTTGTCGAGCTGATTCAATTATATTTGGAGAAAAAACTTGCAAAATATATTTCGAAGCATATTCTCCGCGGGATTTCCACTTCCCACAAGAATATTAATAGGAGGTGCTCTCTGTTCGAGCGGGAACTGGACCACCTGGAGGCACTCCATGAGTATGCTGCAGTTCGGGAATGCTTTCCTTCCGAACTTGCCACACTGGACAAATTCTTCTCCCCAGACGTTAAAACACCAAGGCAAAAAATTCATGGATATGGACTTGTCAACAAGGGTGAATTTGTAAATAAACTTATTGCAGAATATTTCGTGGCAAAATTCATTGCAAACCGAGTTCACTCCAGGATGGGAGCAGATTTTGAGTTGTTTCTGGTGGGGAGCGTGCTCCAAACCAATCCCGAGCGTGTTCCTCTGTGCTGGTTGGGCGTGAGTCCGGTGAAAATCTCGAGCTCAACTTTTGTTCGCCCTTACATCCCCTACTTTCTCAATGAACTGCTGAAAACGAGCAACAACCTCCACGCTAAAATTTCCAGCGATTCCATGTCCGTTGCCCAATTTAAGGACATTTACTCTGCAAGCATTTACTTCAATCTCGAGTTCCTCTTGAAATACCTGCCCATTTCAAAAGAGGCCATGGAACAATATTCATTCATTCAAAATGTCACATTTTGCGCAGTGCGGTGTTCCAGTGCTGTTTCCTTGCTTTGTGGAATTTCGAAGGCAAGTAGCACTCGTGCTTGTGACTTTGTTGTTAATTGTGAAAATCCAGAGTTTCCAGTGATCAGCCCGCTGCACGTGGCCATATCTCGGGTTGACTACCAACTCGTCAAATATCTCGTGGAGCAGCAAGGTTTCCGAAAAATGATTCAAGACAATGAAGCAGTGTGCCAGTCCCTCCTTCATGCTTGTGTACACCGAGACCTAATTCAGCACAAGCATTCAATTGCGGAGAGAACAAAAATAATTAGATATTTAATGGCTATCAATAAAGAGTTGGTGAATGGGAAAAACGGAGTTGGTCTATCGCCCCTGGAATGCCCGAACGCGTATTGGGTGCCAATTCTAGAATTGTGTGATTTAGGGGCTGGCGTAATTGAAAAGGCACAAGTGGATTCGCTCCAGCATCTGGACATCAGCGGATTTTCCCCTAATGATCTCACAGAGCTGGCAAATGTCATCCCGAGTCATATGACCAATGGTTTATCTCATATTTCTCGGGAATGCAAATTTGTTCATCTCGTTGTATCCATGTACCGGTGGCTGGTGTCCCGAGCATTTGACACAATCACACATAACTCCACCTGCAGACTGATTCAAACATGCGCCCACCTAGCAATTTCCAGCCTATTTCCAGGCTCCAGCTGGACTTGCCAGTTTGGCCTGGAGCAGAGTGGCAAGTGCAGAGAGGAGTTGGTCAGAATGGGAATATTGCAAAAGCCCGGATTCACTTTCACCCACTCCAAATTCGCCGACTATTTCACTGCCTGGTTTATCGTGTACCGACTCACAAACCGGCACTACGGTAGCAAGAAGGAGAAGCAGGCGATGGGCGACTTTTTGTGGAATTTTGTCCTGAGCATGGTGACCGCTGAGGGAGGACGATCCCGTGACTTGCGACATAAATACTTGTGCTACTTTCTGAACACCTTGATTGCTCTTGACGATTCAGGAAAACTCTCCAACTTTGACCTTCCTCCTGGCATCAACAATGTGGAGGAGACAGTGGAAGCGTGCGTGCTCCACGGGCTAACTTATTTACTCAGAGAAATATTTGCAAGGCTGGATCATGTCGGCGAGGATTCAACCCCCAAAAACAAAGTATTTGAAGGGGTCAAGTTAAACAAGCTACTGTTTTTGGCGGTGAGCACTCATGACAAGAGATCCGAGCCCTTGATAAGCTTCCTGATTGAGCGAGGTGCGTCCGTAAATGCGACTAATGGGCAGGGGCAGTCCCTCCTGGAAATTGCACTCAGAGGAAACAAAAGCAAGGGAGTTATTCATCACTTGCTGAGTCAAGGGGCGATGAGGAAAGCCTTTAGTATTGAAAATTGAAATTGAGATGGAAATCTAGGGTGGCTGTAAACTGTAAATTTGGTTCAAATACCCCGTTCTAATTGAATAGTTATTAGAAAAGTGAATAAAATTCATGTGATTTGTACCTAGATGATTAGTGCTTTATTGTTGATGGGAAAAGTTTGAACGTTGTTAGAGAGGACGTGTTTCACAGGGGAACTCTACCATTACAAATAAGTATTTATTTATTGCAAACATTTTTTAACTATAACAAATTCATTTTAGCTCAAACTGTAATTTGATGAATATAATCCAATTTATGTAGAAATATATAACATGATAGTTTAAACATTTTACAAAATACAAAATCTTAAAAGCTCCTATTTAATAACATTTTTACAACACCCACTGTTATAACATTTTTCTTTGCATATCATTGTATTTTAATTATTTAGTGGCAAACATGCTTATTTTGCAGAATTTTTACATGAAGACCTTGAATAAAATACACCAGAGCTTTCAAAAACTGAATCTGAACTTTAAATCTGGGGACTGGTTATGTTGTATTTCCAGTTGTCGTTGATTTGTTGGAATCTTGTTTTCATCCGGTGGTGTGATATGCTTTAACGGTGATACAGGTGCAAGGTGCCAATGGACGGAAGTACTTTTTACTTGAAGGTTTAACGAGCAATATATTCGCACTCTGAGTTACTAAATAAATTACGCTACGAGTATACACAAAAGACGAACACCTAATTCAATATTAGTGGAGCCAAATGTCATTGTCAATAAACCGATTTCAATGCTCATTATCTACCGGTTGCTAAAAGTGCACTCACCAACCCTACAATTATACCGTCAATAAACTTCAACACAGTTATTTTCTTAATTACATAACTCCGCCCAGTTCCATAGCTCATGGGTTTACACGACGTCGCGAATCTTGTCATCACTTTGTTTCTAAAACGCGTGCCCCAATCACAATCTTTAATAGACACCACGCCCCGCCTGCTTAAATTGAAAATAACCCCTGCGGCATAAAGCAAAATTGTCACAGCAAACATAAATATGGAGGATCTCACCATCAAAATCATTATCCCAGCCCGGTTCAACCTGTCCCAGTGCTTGATGAGCAGGTAATTTGAATACAAAATTAATGAGGTGGCTAACGACTGGACTGGAATTATAACTGGAGCTATCATTTCTGTCATGAAAATGTGGTTCACTTGAAGCCTCCTTTGTAATTTTATAATGTTCGCAAAGCTTCTGATGTCCTCTATTGCACGTTGGGGGTGGGCGCGGTGCCTCATGTCATTACATATTAGCTCGTGAAGGAGGTCAGGAAAATAGAAAATGAAGGCCAATACAAAATCCGAAAACGCGAACAGGCTCCCGCAGATTATGGTGCACATCAAGAACATGACAATAGGCTGGATTATGTAGATCGAGGGATGAAGCAGAGATTGGGGAAGGTACGCGGTGGGATATATGGGCCATTGACGGAAAAAGTAGGAGTGGGTCATTAGGAGAAACGGGATCAACGAAAGCAAAAGTCCAAAATACGTAATGCAGACGTCGAGAAAAATATTCCTAATGACTCGATTCGGATTCCTTCCTGGAAAGAAGTTTTCTGAAATTTCGGATTGAGATTGATTGAAATGCTGAGCGTTGAGTTGAGTTATACCAAATACCAAGAATAACATTTAGTTACGTTACATTACCTTGGACGTATTCGAACAAGTGGAACATTTCCGTACACATGACACCTATTCCACGGGACGCTCGAGCTATATTCAATTGCAATATCGTGAGAAGTAGACCCATGATGCTCCAACTATAGAGGAAATAGAATGAGGTTGATGAAGTGTCACCCCGAATCCAAACTGTTATGGTGCGACAGAGAATAGAGAAAATGACAGCTTGAACTAGGATTATTGCGCAGATATATCGATTATATTGAGCATTTGTTCTGTGCATGACTAGTCCGGTTTTGTCCCAGTCAAACGGGGTGGCCCAGAAAAAGTTAGACAAGGTGATGTGACACCCCAGAATTTTGTAGAAGCGACGGCTTAGCATTTCGCTGAAATGGGAATTTATTGTTTTTACGAAAGAGGTGTTTGTTTGTTTGTCTTCTGAGACAGAGGTGGAGAAATAACCAGGCTACAACTGGAAGGCGAAAGCTCGGAATTTCGAAGCAGAATCTAGTAACAAAAAATGTGAAATCACAAAAATTTAATACAGCAGTTTATAGCAGTCAATTGTAATCAAAGTATAATTTTGTAATTTGAAAATTATCGACGTAAAAGAAACTAAGCTGTTACTGTAAAAACTGTTACAGTAATGTCAGTTGATAAAATACATCGGTAAGCTTTCAATGACAAAAATGGTCTCTTTCAACTTTACGTAAAACAAAATTGGGCATTTTGCTAAACTTAAAAACTACATATTTGAGTTATTGTATTCAGGTTGGTAAATAAAACTTCCATACCCATTACATTTAAACAGATAATGTTAGCATTTATTTAATAACAATTTAATTTGTTTTAGAAATAAAAAAGCAATTATTTGTGTTAACAATCATATATCCTATATATAGGTATATGTTATTTGACATTTGTCAATGGGATTGGCAGGCTTTCCATTGTAGCTAGTAGCAGTGCAGTGGAGTATGTGTATAATACCGTTGTCGAGAGCAAATTACAATCAAATTCGTCAATTAGGTATTTTAAACATTTGCTGTTCAGTACGGAACATGAAGTTTTATCTCCATACCAAAAACGATTTGTTAAACAAAGCTAAAGTCGATAAAGGTATACTTTTAACTGTGTTTATTAAATAAATTTATGTTGAAGGTAATGGTTTTGAATGTCTGCTATGAAGCTACTGAAGCTAGTATACTATTATAATAAATTGTGTTGTTATCTTCTAAGATTTGGGATTTGGTTTGACGGTATTTTCTACCATTCCGTAGTTAATGAAAAAGAACAATTGAATATAATCTTTACTGATTACTACTGCCTTGCCTTTCCTATAACAACATGATGTTTACTCTCCTGTTCATGCAGGTGTTAAGATACCGACCAAAATAAATGCGTACGGCTAGTGGGTTTCGACTTCTTTCTGGGCTGCTTTCATCCGAACAATTATGGCCTTGGTGAAAGCTGCTGCAAGGATAGATGCATGGGGATGCCAGGCCTTGCTTCCAATCCCATCCTTATAATCCGCAATACCTCTAATCAAAATGAAGGCGGCGTCTTTTCGATTGCCGATGATACTGTCCAATACAGACTCATACCCGGAATCAAATGCAAGGATTCCTTGGAGAGCAGCCAACTCCCGGCGGAATTTTCCTACTTCCGCTACCGTCTTTCCACTGGCAACGGGTCCAAGATGAATTTTTGGCTCCATCACGGCTTTGTAGTTGCAACTGGTGTTACTGGTGGTTGTAGGACTGGCAATTTCAGTAGGGCGTGCAAAGGCTATACCTTGTCCACTCAAAATCTTTATCCCTTGTTCAACTGCTTTCACCAACTCGTCGTGGCACCCCACTTGAACTTCAGCTCCAATATCCTGAAGGACGAAAGAAGAAGGGTTCCAGCCTCTCGTTTCAAATTCAGCTTCCCCACTAGACTTCTCTATTATTTTGTCGCAAGAGGTGTACATAAACTTATGATCCTTCGTTGGTGCAGACACAACGATATCTCCCACGCGCACATCCGAACGGTGGGACACTCCACCTCCTACGCCAACTATGAATACATAATGTACTCCGAGAAATGTGCCCAAAAGCCTCGTCGTCATATTCTCTGCCACAATATTTGCATCTCGTGAGTCTCCGCCGACAGTGGGTAGTTTGATAGAAACAACGCGGTGGAAACCTATGTTACCTACTGTGTACAAATTGGACTCGCCTAAAGTGGTGCGTTTCACGAACGTCTCTTGGTCTTCAATCATTGCATCCACCGCCAGCTTTTCGCATTCGTGGGTCGTAATTATTGCGATCGAAGGCTGCTTCATCTTGATCAGCGGTACAACGCTAGACTCGTTTAGGACGACTCGCATGAATTGAGCAATTGTCTTTAGATGCTGCCTTAATCAACCCTTTGACCTGAAGGTTGGACAGAAGAAGAGTTAAGTCACTATCCGAACAGCACATCTGTCTGTACAAAAAATATAAATAATGACTTAGCAATGACAATTTCAATATGTATCCTGCTCCATAATCCAATCCGCATTCTACAATTATATTAAAATATCACAGAAATTTACGATACCTTGAAATCTCAACAAGTGGAAGCGAATTTGGGTACGCTCCCTCAATTACTTCCAGAAGTTGTGTCATCAATGTTTCCCTTCTCGCCTCTTCAGTCAACCCTAGCTCCAATTTCCCTGTACATAAAAATGAGTAGGTATTCATTACAATTCATTACCTCTGCACGAGCATTAATGAAATACATAATAAATTGAATTGTATATGAACTTGACTTACTCCCTATTTTGGAGCTACACACCTGTCCCTCCAACTGGCTCATTTCAACTTCCACCTTGCGCATTCCCAAATAGCGACCTTGCATGAGTTTAAGAATCTTCTTTAGAAATCCAACATAATCCTTTGGAAACTTCAAAGGACTCGTAATCTCTTTGAAAAACTCATGCGAATAATTAGCTCTTCCAGCCTCAGAAAACCCGTCCTTGGTCCTCGCCTCTTCAGTCAACCCTAGCTCCAGTTTCCCTGTACATAAAAATGAGTAGCTATTCATTACAATTCATTACCTCTGCAAAAAGCACGATCAGTAAACGCATTAATGAAACAATAAATTTAATTGTATATGAACTTGACTTACTCCCTATTTTGGAGCTACACTCCGGTTCCTCCAACTGGCTCATTTCAACTTCCACCTTGCGCATTCCCAAATAGCGAACTTGCATCAGTTTCAGAATCTTCGTTAGAAACCCAACATAATCCTTTGGAAACTTCAAAGGACTCGTAATCTCTTTGAAAAACTCATGCGAATAATTAGCTCTTCCAGCCTCAGAAAACCCGTCCTTGGTCCAGAACGCCAGGTGACGATTCTCCAAAACCCGCTCCTTGGTATGGCTATTCACCAGAACAACTTTAAACCCCAGAGAAAGATGAGGTGGTTCAGGTGGTTGATCCAGTTCGGACCCGGGCCCATTATCGCTAATCTCCTTCATGACAATGATTCCGGCGTGATCCCCTCCTCCAACGTGAATTTTGCTGGGTTCCCTCATTTCAGTCAACAGTAGTTGACGCCGTTCTATTAAAACTGTAGTCGTCTTTGGCGTCCTTACTTTAGGCGTCATCACAATTTGTTCGTCTACAAAATTATACACTGGAAACATTAACCTTCACGACGAATTTTTTGTACATAAGTAATATTTTTCTCGTAAATGTAATTATCAATGAATATAATTTGGCGACAACTTCTTACCCATCATGCTATTGTATTCACTTCACAGCCTCTATCTAGTCAAAAAAGTTTAAAATACTTGCTCTTGCTTCGTTTTCGTTTACTAAAGTTTTGCACAAAAGTCCTTTAGTCCTTCTTCATCCTTGCCCGTCGTGGTATAATAAATCCAGAAGAAATGGGAAGGAAGTTAGTACTGTTTTAGTGGGTCCCCATCATCCGTGCCCATCTTGTCCGTGCGGTGCACCGTGTGGGGTGGGGTATCATATAAGTACATACATAACCACAACACAAACAACCACGCTTTTTTTGTGAGATGAGCTGAAATAGAGGGAAATAGAGCTCATGTCATGTGGTCATGTCTCATGTGCATGTCACGTCATTTCCTTTGATTTCTCATATTTGTGCCTTTGCCTTAAGTGGAAGTTTTATTTGCAGTTTTATGCAATTTCTACTTTTGACTTGGTAGACAAGCCAAAGGCCCACTGAAGTGCGGAATGTGGAACAGTTCAGTTCAATCAAATCATCATCGAATATTGACAAACAAACCTAGCATGCGGGCTAAACATTTATAATTTTAAATAAGTTACGTTCATTTATTTAGTTTGTTTGTAAGGTAAACGCATAACATTCATTTTTAATGTAACTCGAACGAAGTCAGAAATCAATGCTCAAATTCACAAAATGTTGGAATTACAGAAGTTGCAATGTAAACTGAAACTAAATACATCATATACCTACCTATCACGCCACGCTTTCCTTTCACATGTCTTATTGAAGCCACCTCATGTTTTAACTTCAACGGAGAAAAAAAACTTACGAAACAACTAATTTACAAGTACAAGTATTGACTGCTTAATTTTTAGTTGGTTGCTGGAATATGCAGATATCTCGCGACAAATACCCGGAAAACTTTATTTAGGTTCGAAATGGTTGTGAAATCAAGAGCCGCTTTGGTGTCACTTGATTTATGCCACACGCCCGGAAACGGGTGTGGAATGATGTGTAGTATGTCGACACCCCGGTTCAGAAATGGTACATGATCATCCGCAATTACTCCGTAGTTCCACCTTCTTGACTGGAATATTGTATGTCTGGACGAGCCACTTGCACTCCAGTATCTTGACTGTTTCAATTGCTGCTCAGTTTGGAAGAGTGCCTTGTGCCAATGGGCTGTGTCATGGAAATAACTGTACAATGTGGGATCTGATGTGCCAAGGAGGTCCAGTAAGATGAGCATATCCTATAACGCAATAAAGGCGTTGACAATTTTCGTGATGTATCATATCATACATGTGAATATTAAAGAGATTTGCTGACATACTATTCGATGGAGGATTGTTGTTCCATCTTGATTGTTGTCCGGGTATGGTAGTGTTATCCCACTTGGCAGCTAAATGTCGGGAACCATAAAGTGAATCAGTTTTCCTCCAGTATTGGAAGGCTTCTTCTCCATCAAAGAAAATGAACTGGAGAGTGACATCCTGCTCACTACTTTTGTGGGCTGATAGCATATCTCGCATTGTTGATGCCATATGGAGCAGCATGGCACAAGGAACCGCAGAATCAGTTGCTCCTACGAAGAAGTTGTCGCTGTAGTACTTGGAGTCGAAATGACATGCTAGTACCAGTCTGAAAATGTAAGAAAATGTTCAGTTTAAGATGTACTAATACATATTAATTATTTTTATTGTGCCAATATGCCAAAACCCGTAGGTGGGCAGTGCACCTTCTTGGTGTATTGGGATTCAATGTAGCGATAATATTTTGAAATGGTACAGGGCCGTAGGGCGTATTGTCGTGAAAAGCATCTGTCTCCACGGCCCATCCCAGCCTGGTCATGTGGTTTTTAATAAACTGTGTGTGGAGTGAGCAATTTATGCAAATACGATTAAAAATTCGAAAATTATAATTAGGTAATACATATTCTAGAAATACGTGTTTCATCCACCTCGATCACTTTGGCGTGATTTGCTGTTCCAGGAACTCTAGGTATGAGCATTGGATCCAATAGTTGCTCAAAAGATACGCTATCTTCGACATGAACCAGCTCCTGAATTGTCTTTGAATCTAGATTCTTCAATTGGTGGTTATTCTACAAAAAAGAGAAAAAAATGAGTGTGTAAATATATATGCACTTCCTGACGGCAAATATCTCAGTAAGAAATATACTGACGACGGCATCATTCTAGCTAGACTTGCCTTGTCTTCAAACCATTTCTTTCCTAATTGTAGCTCAGCAGACTCTTGTTGCGATGTGGTTAGGTGCATACCATTTAAAACCGTAAGTACTCCGATGTAAATTTGTGTAAGCAATGAAACGTGCATTTTGAAAAAATATAAAGTATCCTAGCTAAAATTAGTATGAAATGAATCCAGTGGAAGCTTCCTGGAATGTAGTCGTAGTTTGCAGTAAGACCTAGCAAAACAAAATAATTGTGTACAAAATGAATCATATTATGTATTATTCATTCATTAGCGTTGGGATTTCTGTACGTATTTCTGTACGTATTTCTATACTTTTGATTAATTAATTCTGTTACTTTTGCATGCTGTATACACGGAACTACTACTCTGGAAAGAGAGTCATTGTTCTCTGGACCAACAAAATTCTGCGAGTAAGAGACTGCGAGTAACATACTTATACTTCTTCTACATACTTCTAGGTAATGTTGCATTGATATTTTGGTATGTAGTATATGGTATGCGATAAAGTACTGAGTCCAGCTGCAGCTCAATAGCTCAAACCTATAAACCTAGATGATGACTATGTGATGATGAGTATGATTGTATGATACCGTTGGACAAATTGAGTAATGCTGTGAGTGAATATATGAATTAATTTTGATTTTTGTGTTAATAGAACTGCCAATGGGTTTCATCAATCAAAATAGAATTATTTTATTATTTTATGCAGTTGCAGTTTGTATTGTGGGCTGAGGTTGAGAGTCGAAATGCTGTGCTGATTTGCTACCCAATGTTTGGAATTAAACTTAAATATTATTATATTAAACCCGAAAATCCGACAAGACGACTACAGCAAGCTGACATATGTGTATTAGAGTTACATAGGTAGTTAAATAATCATATTTAATTATATTGGATGATGAATACCAATACACACGGATCGCTTTTTTGACACATATCCCGCTGCTCCTCTTTCTGCTAAAAAATCAAAGGAAATGGGTGCAGGTGCATGTGCCTCATATTCCCATTTCCTTTGAAGTACAAAAAATTGCAATTAAATCGAACAATAGCGATTTCTTCAGGGAATCTACCTTGTTTGCCTATTACCAAACTTCTTGGATTCTACAGCATTTAAACTATAAAATGTCACTATTGTCATTTTTATTACCTATCCAATACTACGTGTAAGATGACGTGGATTTCGTTGGTGGGAATTTTCCATTGATTTTAAAACAAAACGTTCAGTATTATATAGGGCTAGGGCTATGATTTTCATATGTAGAAGTAAACCGAATATTAAAAAGAGAACTTTTATTCAGTCCTACACGGTTTTCAATAACCCGAGAACACGTGTCACTTCATTCAGTTGCAGGTGTGGAAACACCGTCACCTGACACGTTTCCACTATACGATTCTTAGAATTAATTTTATTACAATTGACAATTACCCCGTTTCCGGTGAAGCACGAATGAGCTCCGAATCAATGCTAGAACCTAAAAAGGTAGTGCTTCTGATATTCAGTTCAAAATCAACCACGCCACCGTCACCAGCACCAGCTGAAAAA
>JAANSN010002335.1:0-24807 GCA_036850665.1 Dicranocentrus wangi | reverse complement strand
CTCAACTACTTAAGTTTGTAGTAATTCAAATTCATGCAATACATTTATGAACGCCTTCAGGTTTGGAAGCTTCTTGATTATTGTCAATGCTTCCGGCACGATTACTTGTCCCGCGGAAGCAAGATAATGTATTGATGAGGTGTCAAACTCGGATGCGGTTGGATGATTCACTAATCCTGTAAGGTATTTAGGAAATCCAACGATGGCTCGAACTCTATATTTAGACACTGCTTCCAGTACGGTCTCCACCGTCACGGAAGGCATGGTTAGCAGGAGCCGTCCCTTGGCAAAAAATGAGAGGGCCACAACCGAACCAACGTAATGCGTTTGGCGAGAGGTGACAATTGTGGGTTCATCCGATTTGTCCGTAAAAGGCATGTATTCATAAGGCACAATGTTTTCCAGCAGGATTCTATGAGTGTAAATGGCACCTTTGCTGTCTCCAGTGGTTCCACTGGTTGGTAAGATTAAAGCGATATCTTCCAACGTGGTTGTTCTTTCAGGCATAGCTTCAGGGGAGAAACGGTAAAGGACATTAATGTTTTGTTCGTATGTCTGGTTGGCACAATCAATTATTTGTAATTATTGGTACCCACCTGCACCGTCATCCTGATAAAATTCGTCAATCGAAATCCCACCTTCTGCCTGGCCAAACACAATTATCTGCACATCCCACGGAATGGATTTTGCTACTTTCACGTATTCGTCTACGTTATGTTCGTCACATGCCAAGAAGGTAGCATTCGACTCAATAATTCTCCTTTCCAGAACATCTATGAGAGAATATTATGAAACAGTATTGTATTATTGTGTAACGAATTTAAAACGAATTGATTTAGAAAGAGTGGCATTTCCAGGTGTATTCCCAGAAACTCCGAGGGAGAGCAAGTTCCTAAGTACCTCCAATATCCTCAGGATACGAACTTCGTACTATCCCGTTTGCTTTCCAAACGCCCAACATGAAAGCATGTACTTTGGCAGGATCATGAGTGGAATATATCACCGTATTCCCCTTTCTTAACCCGAGTTTGCAAAGCTTACTGGCAATTTTTCCAACAATTCTTCCCAAGTCTTCATAGCACAATGTTTCTCCAGTTTTTGCGTTTATCTGCGATAGAATATGAAAACCTTTAATAATAATTTTCTTTTCTTAGGGGAACCAATAACGAACCGACTGCGACTTTCTGTACGTCATCCCTAGACTAACCACTGACTCCTTTCGTCCAGCTTCTGCATGTTCCTTCACCTTCCGGAGGATATAATCGGACACATTATGCTCCCTGGGGAGTTCCCACAAACAGTCAAACTGTGAATGTAATATTAACTCAGAGGATCCCATTTCTCCAGCGTTTTCTCTGAACGCTGCGGTCGGTCCCAAGACAAATGTTTCTGCAGAAATTAGCTAGTTCCCTTCTTATTCACAGTAGGTTGCACAGTCGTAAAATGAACTTTGAGTTTAGAGGCAACCACTTATTTATAAAGTACCCAACCAATTATGACAATATTTTTGTAGACACACATTCGGCTTCGTGCAGCTTCATTCGGTAAATACAGGGCTGTTCTCATGTCTGACAATGAGCCAATTTTAATATTCTGCCCATAACAGACTTCTATCTTAATCTACATAATATAATATAGGTAATTCTACTACTTCTAGATAGTCATACGTAACGTAGGATTAGTTAGGGGTCTCGGCATTTCAAAAAAAAATCTTCCCTTTTGTTGTGTATAGGTATGTCCTATAGAAAATATGTAAAGTTGAAGAATTCTACACGCTAAAATTTAACCACGTATTTCCTACACAAACGTAAACATTTATGGGCCTGAGTGACGCATTTAAATTAACGTGACTTTACTCTGTATCTGTTCATTAAGTTGTAATGCTTTGTTGATTTGCGGTGTCCTTTTCCACAATTATTTTCGGCTATAAGATTTCCTTGAAAATTTGGCATACTGGTTTAGTAACTTTTTTCGTTACGTGCGTGGTTTAGGGTTTTTGGGATAGAAATTATTTCATTATCGTTATCTGGATGACTTGTTTTCTTGGAAGCCCTTTGGCCTGTATGATGATGATCACAATGAAGTAAATGACTAACATGTCGAAATAATACAGTAGCATTTTTGTTGACTTGCATGTCAAACTAGAATTGAGAAAAAAATATGGAACAAGGTATGTTTGTACTTTGGACAAAAAGGATTACGGTACTCCAAACAACAAACTCATTATTGTTTAAAGAAAACGAAGTACATACTACCGTATGACTTTATGAACAAAGTTAAGACAACATTTTTGGGGGAGTCTCATGATTTTGAAATGAGAAATTCTGGAAACAAATTGCGATAAATGAATGCGATTAGGTTGTGTACAAAGCATTTATAGAGAAAGCTGTCACTAAAAATAGAGTTTGATGGCTTCAATTTACTCATGACAATTGCTCATTTCGTGGGATCAATATGAAATGGAGGTTTCCACGAGGAGCTATCATATATAATTCCTACGCATAAATCCATAATTCATTCATAATTTATTACGCATGCATGCATACCACCACCGCACACCAGTCGTGAAACCATTTACCATAGATTTCATAGTTTTCATATTCCAAATGAAAATTAAATCCCAATTAGCCAATTATCACTTGTGTATAATTTTAGGCACGGTGAGAGGTGGTTCCCGCAGTAATTTTCGTGCTCAGCAGAAAATTGCCACCTTCAACAGCGGACCTTCTCTCTCCATCACAGCATACACCTTATTAAATATATTAGCCACTTTACAAATTAGAATCTAATATTATATGAATACCCTTTCTTTAAAAATTTTCTTCTCAGCACTAATTTATTCATGCAAAGGTGTAAAGCGTAGTAGTTTCAAAATCTTTTTCCCAAAAAAAGTCTCAAGCTGACATACATGAAAACACATTCTCTTCAGGGGAATTAAGTTTGAAAAGTGAAATTCGTAAGTTTGCAACCAGCTTCAACATTACAGTATAATGATAAATGACGATGCACAGTTCAATTTCAGTTCATCCTACGCAAAAACCTCTTTAAAATACTATGTTTATGCACAAGTTGGCTTAAAAATTGCAAAACGAGTGAAGTTCTTCTAGCATAGGACGGTGGTGATTACACGAAGGATGAGTAGGTTTACAGGAGCGTCATATTCATTTGCATGGTATTTTCGCTGATTGTCTGCCTTCTTATAACAGCGGTTGGTTCACGGTTGGTCGTGGTGCCTAATGAATCGAAAGCGTGCGAAATTTTTTCCTTTTTTCATTTCACATGCAAGACTTATTATTACCTATGTGCATTCAATTTTTCGAAAGAAACGCATGCATATTATTATCCCTAGAGTAAGTAGAGTACATCATTATTAGCATATTTTGAAATTTTGAATAGAATTAAGCTTCTTAGTCAATGCGTACGGGATGCAGTTGAGTGGAATGAGTGGCGTGCTTAAATATAATGTTTTGACTGGGAGTAGCTCGCAACTACATCTACTCACAAGATAGACTTTCAAACATTCAACTCTTTCATTCTTCCTGAAATATTGAGTGAGACAAAGGACTTACTAAAGCATTTTTATCTTTTGGAATGATATACATACGTAATAAGTAGGCTGAAACAAGCAAATAACTTTACATATGTATGAACACATCACATGGATGCCTACTGCTCCACAGTTTTTTTTTATAGTTTTGACAAAAGTAACGCGAAAACGCATGATGCGCACGTAATGAAAAAAAATTCTGAGAGTGACAATGTACACGTTGAAAAAATGGAAAGAAACACACAGTGGGATGCATGCGTGTTACATGTGTCACTTGAGTTGTCTCTTGTGTCGCCTATTGCAAAACTAGTGTCGGTATACGTATGCCGTGATACAAGAAAATATTCTCGCAATATAATCTTTTTTGGCTACAGGCAACAATAACACTTTCTCTCATGCGTGGCAAGAAGAGGAAAATGGATGATTTTCTGTGAAGTTTTAGACAAAAAAGACAGATTTAAGGAGGGTTTTTATCGAGTTAGGCAAATTGCTGCTGCGTATTTCACTCGACGTAATAATTAAGGTGGAAGAGGTAGTTTAGGAAAACCTCAGACAGATAGTAACCAAAAAGATCTTTATTGACGTGGAGGTATTAAGTCGTTATCACATTTGAACACGTGCGGCTTCAATTTTAATTCTGTAAGAAAACCACTTTAGCCAGAATTATTCCAAATTTATCACTTAAAAATGTGCAAGCGGAAATGGAAGAATTGAGGCTTTTTGGCAATTTTTGAATATTAAATGGGATCACATGCTTTAAACAGGATTTAACTGGGATATTGTAAGCACACATAGTTAAAACTACATACTTCTGGTATGGGGAGATCGATATTATGGGAACAATACACGAGTACATGAACCATTACAAACAACAGACATCAACCTCGATTCCCCTTTCCAGATTTTGAGTAGCAATAATAATATAATACCTGAAGACCTATATGAACCATTTTTTCATCAGATAGTGCATCAGAAAAACAACTCAGAAAAAAAATAAAGCTCGCGTGTGATGACCACAGCGTAGAAACTCATATTCATTTTTTTAAACCTACTAATTACGCCAGAGAGCTCGCGAATTCCCTGAAGTTAATACAGACAGAGCGTAAAAATCCACGTATGAAGTCCTAATATACATGTATGATGAGAATATGCACGAGATTGTGGAATGTACAGACTGGCGTTATTAATGACTTTACTGCTGGTAATTCTCTGACATTGGATTTGACCTTCTGAATCTGAATCTTAGGAGCACAGTTGCAAGACGAATACACATTAGCAAGCATTTTTTTATATTCTGCCAGAAAGGAGTAAAAACAGCAGGATTTTAGTATGTTTGTTGATTTCTGTAAGATGGTCAGTCTCTGGAAATTAAAAACTTTTAATTCTCACAGGCTGCATTAGAGCATAATATATGTATTACCTACTTACTACCTTAAAACCTACTCATGTTCCCAAGAAATGAATCAAGAATTAGAATTAAAGCGGTACGCAGACCCCGGCCTCAGCGTTCATAGTACACATCTTAAAAAAGGACGAAGGTTGATTGAGAATTACAATTCATCCTCATGATAAAAGAGGAACTACTTTTCAGAAGCCCAATCTTGTGCTGCAACAGGAGATGATATGAAAAAAATGAAGTGATCCTGATACGGATGTGTAAGCTGTTTGAACATTTTTCATTAAGAACGACAGCTCACGCTCACACCAAGTTTTTCATGTTGATAGGCTGCAGCGAATGTGTATTGATAAATAATATACGCGAAACCATTAACACAAAATATTGCGCAATATGTCCTGTTGAAATTAGATGAATTCAGGTTTGTATTTTGTCTAGGCATGCCTATAGATTATTGTTCATAGTTGGAATAATGGTGCTATTCTACCACTGCATTTCGACATGCCCATGTCCAAACATGGAAGATGGGAAGGGAATGCTTACAAAGTTTTGCTGCTCGACCAAGGGCTTTCCATTATTCCATTGTGTTCTCCATCACTAAATGTGTAAATGCATGGTTGTACATGAATGAACTTCGAAAGGCCTTGCCTCAAGCTATAAAAGCTGAGGTGGTTTAAATGACGAAGTGAAGTTATGCATGCAAATTTAACACTGGCAATGGCAAAGTCGTTAGTGTCAATTAAACAATGAATGGGAGAAACCACTAGAAATGAGTAATAGTATCGGTTTACAAAACACATGCGACATTACTGTTAGGTTGATATGAAGGAATTGTAATTAGATTTTTAGTGCAATTTGTACAAAGCGATGTTTCCCCAAGGCAGAGAAATGGCATGTTATAAGGAAAATATATAACGGGATTTTTAAGGATTACATGACAAACAAGGGGATCCACTTTAGTAGAAAATTGAACTCAGGCTAAAGACAAAATGTCAAATTTACCGTTAACTGTTTAGTCAACTCGTGTGGTTGTATACCTAACTGTTTCAAATTACAGTGGGGTCCTCACTTCCTCGTGCGATATGATGGGCGAGTCAAAAATTCTTTGCAATTTGTAAATGTGTAACAAGCGTACGCTACCCAAAAGATAGGGCTTGAAAGGGGCTACATAAAACGGCATACGGCAAGTGTCTATGTGGATAACAGTCAATAATCCTTTGGGAAAAGAGTCTGATTGTGAGTACCATCTGATGACATCATTATGATAGTCAAGTTGTCATTAATATTTAAAGAGTCCATTATTATTATTGTTTAATATAAAAACTAAAACTTTGATGTATACAAACGTAATTTCAGGTTGAATAGGATAGTACTTAGCATTAGTCTAGGTAAGTTGAAATTTTGCGAATGTAACAATAAGGAAAAGGCTTTTTTGGGGGGTTTATGAATAAAGTACAACTTCGACGTAAAATACCCCAAAGATACAATTTGTTGAAACCTGTCTGGACTACCTTTATCGAGAAATAATATCGCGTTATGCCATTTTTTATAGACGTCAGAGAATTTTCTCAGTAATCAGAATCAATTGTATAAACACAAATTGCCCGTAGTCAAAACAGATCCAGGTGGTTGGCGGATACATACCTGCAAAACAACAAAAATGCATACTGGCTCTACTGGATTTATGGAATCATTCCAAAAGTATTTTTGAAAGATTTGCCAATGGGTTGAAGAGTTTTGATGGATGACGAGCCAAGAATACTCAATTATGAGTATTTATGAGAATAAAATTAAACATTTTTTTAAAATCCAACGCTCATCAAGAAATTCATCATCATTTTGGACAAAACTGCATATACACGTTTTTTACATAACGGAAGCGCTACCCTATGCGTTATTACTCCATTACCAGAGTCAGAGTCGTTATCGCTTTCCACATAAAACGCATTACGAATATACCCCCAAAAAATTTCCTTGAGAAAATGATCGTGAAACAAGAAGGTAAGGTCTCTTCGTTGTTGATTGTTGAAAAAAAGTGAACAAACGAAAGTCATATGTATTCAGCCCAGTTACTTTGTTTATAAAGCATTCACTTATTATATGCTTGTGGTGTGACTAGCTGTGTGAGCAGTGACGCATACTGTATTGTTAACTAATAAATATTTACTGCTATGCATGTACGTTTAGCGGAAAAGCACAAGCTGCATTCATGTGAATCAAGAATCAAGCAAACCACGAGTAAATATAAAAAGCCTCAAAACTAAATTGCACAAACAACACTACAACACATGTATGAATACCTACTACTACACGAGATATTATAATATTTTATTTAGCAAAGGGCATCATCATGATGATGTGTGGGGATGAAGTATATTGAAATTGGGGATTGAAGATTGAGTGTGTTTGTATATATGCTTCTATTACACAGTTCATGCACTCACATACCTTGTTTCATTTTCATTCCTTCCCATTTCAATTTCGTGTCTTAATCTTCCTCCTTGCTTACTTCTTCGTAATCGTGATCGTGAATGGAAAATGTGGCTATCTCTGTGTATTCGAAGTGGACGAGAAGTAAGAAGAACATCTTGAAAAACACGATTTCCTCAACATTTTTTTTCAAATATACTTGACTCATGCACGCCAAACCAAGACAAATAAACTTTCAGATCTTGCCAGCAACGTAATCACTGCATGCATGTATCAACATCAACATCTTCGTCCTGCACAAATCTCGATAATAATATTATTGCACAGGCTCTTGAGTGTTTGAACTCGTCAACACATACATTGCATCCTTTACAGGGGAAAAATTATATAAGACGGTTGTGCCTTGTGTTGTGATCCTTCATAGTTCTTGTTAGACTTGGGAAGTCAACTAGGAACTATACATAGGGTCGTTGTCGAGTTAAGTCAAAAAGGTTCAGTTCAGAGGTATCCAATTGCCGTTGTTGTGTCTTTTGCCATCGTCGATGGTCACACTCGTTTGGTGAAATCTTAGGTGGAAAAGGCATTAAAACGAGTACAGACAATTTTATGTGCATTATATTATACATACATCTCTTTTTTATGCATGAGTTAGCTGGTACAGATATATATAAAGTGTGTGTGAAGTTGTGAACAAGTCGAGCTATACATATCGTCGAGTCCTGATCTGGTGTCTGGGCATATAGCTTTTTGGTTCAGTGTTTTATGAAAATAAATTTTGGTACTCTTCCTTCACCTGTGTGTTGTCGGAACAGAGGAGTGAAGTCAAAAAGTCGTCGTCGCTTGAGCGATGTGGAGTATTTCATAGGAAGTGGTGAGTGAAGTGCGTGTGTTTTTAAATGAACGTGGGCAACTAGGTTGAGACTGGCACAAGGCACAATAGTTTGGTATTGTTTTGGGTTGCGGCTCCTATTTAATCTCAATAATCTCTTTATGCATGATAGTTTCAACAGATAGTATTGATCAGTTCCTAACTTGTTAAAATAATACTGAGGAAATAGTTGTGAAACCTGAGGGAGTAGTGTTTTTTTGAGTTTTCATGTTGACATAAAAAGTGGTGGTGTGCTTGTGCTTATGGTATAATATACGTTTTAAAAGTATTCTCTGTCTGACAGATCTCATCATTTCAGACTTGTAGTTTCAGTCGGTGCGTTCAATTGTGTCTCACAGTTGTGTTGAAATATTACCTATTATTCTCATTACAAACTCATTTTACTATTATGTGAATGCGCATTGTGCAAAGAGCATGCACTTCGTTTGTTTTATTGTTTGAGAGTCGAACGAAACACAGACATTTTGCTTGCGTTTGGAGTGAGAACTAGAACGGTCGTCGCTGCTGCTGTGTGTGTATACATTTTGCAAGAAAAACCAAGTATTTCCAACACAATTTTCCGAAGGGAAACCAGGAAATTTTGGAAAAATGTTTCATCCACTGTGTGGATTCTCGTTGCAGAAGGGGGCGAGAATTATTGCTATTGCTGATTTGGTAAGTTTATATTAGGAGGCTGCTATGAAAGTCCTCCATCAAACGCATTAAGTTTTTGCACTGCTTCTAAAAGAATGAACAGAGCTTCCTTGTTCCGTTTTCGAATATTGCCCATCCATTATGTATATCCATATATTAAATCGGCACTGTCAAAGATATTTGGCAACTAGGAGAAATGTTTGTAATGTGACGCATTTCCTTATGTGAGTCATAATTAAGAGAGTTGAAATAGACGATCTGAGAAATAATAAGAAAGTACAATATAACATGCATCGACAGTATATAAAAGATAATATATCGTTCTGTTTATCGTATTTATAATGACTGTGCTGATATGGCGTTCTATTTTTGGTGTGCAGGTAATATGCATAGTCAGTATCACTTTCCGCTTGATTGTGTACGAGTACATGGAATACCCACATGAATCAGAGGGAGAATTTAATGGTAAGCATATATTTCATATTTTTTGCACTTTATGAGTGCGATTATGCATTGCATAACATTTATATGCGGACAAATTATGATTAACATGTTTTGCACCTTTATTTGTTTATTGCACAGTAGAATAGTAGATTTTTAAAAAGTAATAATAACCTATGATATCACAAATGTCGTTGCATGCAATATATGATGTTTGAGCTTGATAAGCACAATTTTCGAAATAGACAACCAATGACTCATTTCATTGCTTTTGTGTAGAAACTCACCTGCATGCAAACATCACTGGAGAAGAGGATGATATGGAGTTTCATCACGAGGCAATCCATGCAAATGAAACTCAAGAACTTTTGGAATTCGCAAGAAGTAAGACTTGGAAATATGTGGCAACATAATATATTATGATACTTTGATGACTATCTGTATACACCTACCTGTGGCGATTTGCTCATGTGAAAATTTCTAATGACGTCAGACGAATAAAAACCATGTTTTAACTCTATTTTTTCCTTTCCAGATTTCTCCATGACTGTCTACATTGTTCAGATTGTGGTTGCTTTCATCATTTTCGTGGTGTACATCTTGATGGAGGTCTGGCTATGCAGAGTTTTGATCGGAGCAGCTAAGAACGTAAGTTGACTATACGTCATAACCAGTGATCAGCAATGACTACAGACATTGAATTACAAAATGGAATGGATGGATGTTAATTAGACCCAATAAAAGGATGATTAAATGAATGATTGCTTTTTAGCGTGATGGAGCTGCCTGCAAGATGTGGTTTTGGGTCCGCTTGACACTAACCGTCTTCATCCTCATGTTGAGCATTTTCGGAATAGCGACTCTCCGTTATGACTGGGCTGACTGGGTCCTAGAGCCCCTCAACATTTACAGGATTTACGAGCTAATTGTTATCAACGAGTTCAGGAAGGAAATAGTTGCTACCAGCGGTAGGGTTAAACTACGAGCTTAAGACTGACAATGAAAAGTTATTTGTTTTAACATTAAATAACTGGTTGGGAACTAACAAGTTGCAAAAAAAGTGACAAATTGTCGAGATGGATAAAATAATGTCATATTTAGAAAGTTTGACACATTTTGGAATTTCTTCACTGATTTCTACTTTTCACGTTTTATTTCTCGTTTTTTGTATACGCGAATGTGCAAAAATCATTTTAAAACTCGAATCTCTTTTGTATCAAGTAAAAATTATATTTCTCTTATTGTTAGAATACGTGTATTTTGTACTAAAAATGTAAATTATACAACAATCAAATGCAGAACGATGCGTAATTCAAGTAGAAATATGACACATGTCTCAAATATATTATTATTCTTTTGAGCCTGTGGATGGGAACATGACTATAAATAGCATAAATAATATAAGGTTCACAGTAAATGCAGATGTTTTTTTTAGATATTCACGTTACAATGGTTTTGAGTAAAATGTTAGTTTCAGTTTTGTTTGAATAAAAACGTAAAAATCTCGAGATTTTGCAAAACAAAAAGTTTGCACAAAGCTTGTGCTCTAATAAATTGAATGAAGTGGACATGTCATAATAGTTCATGTTATTCATGTAGTAATCAATCTGTAGCTGCTGAAGTAAAAAAACTGCATAGGAAAGTGTATAGGTATTATAGCATGGATGATATGAAATGCACCAGGCAGGTAAGCTGTGGGTATAGAGAGTGTTGTACTTTGCAAAACAAAAAGTTTGCACAAAGCTTGTGCTCTAATAAATTGAATGAAGTGGACATGTCATAATAGTTCATGTTATTCATGTAGTAATCAATCTGTAGCTGCTGAAGTAAAAAAATTGCATAGGAAAGTGTATAGGTATTATAGCATGGATGATATGAAATGCACCACTGGCAGGTAAGCTGTGGGTATAGAGAGTGTTGTACTTGTTTTCATTTTATATGTATTTTAATACTTTCTACTACCGACAATGGAGTCTAACCATATAAGAACGCAAATACAAGAAATCGTCACCGATATTTTCTAACACATTTATTTTCGCACACTCTACTGGTACTGGTACGAAAACGTGCTCTTCGATTCCATTGAAAGCAAGAGTACGCCACATTATTATAAGTTTTACTACGTTGCGTTACGTTACGTACTTAAATCAAGTAAACCAACAACATTCACCGTTCCCAATTATTACATTTTTTTATTACAGCTTTAATGGTTTCGTTTTAGTTTAGTCAAGCTGCATTTGTTCCACGAGTTGTCTCGTCACTTTCCCAGTTTTTCCTGTCGGTAGCGCCTCAACAAAGAAAACTCCACCTCGGAGATGCTTATATCCTGCTAGTTTTTCTAAGGACAAAGCAAAAGTGAAAAATCAGACGTTTCATAGGCTGCATACTTCAAAACGCGTTTCGTAGCCCTACACTATATGATTCAATATTTAACACTAGTGTTCGTGCAAATACAAGAGACTACGAATTTATACCATTAGCATATTCGAGTATATCTTCAGCGGTTACTTCGGAGCCAGGAACTACAACACAAACAGCCCTCGGAATGTGACCTAAATGAATGCAAAAATATTTTATGATTGCATTTTACTGTTGTTTAATAACTGTGCATTACCGCCTCCATCAGGGTCTGGCAGGCCCACTACACACACTTCGGCGATGGAAGGATGAGCCAAAATAATGTTCTCAATTTCCGTGGGCGATATCTGTAATATTAAAATGGCTCATCATGTGTCGCACATAATCCTTTACTACGTCAAATATTGTATGATTCATGTTACATCGTACATGATTATTAAAGTATTTGAATATTTCTTTTGCCCGATCGACCAGAAAAATGTATCCATTCTCGTCAAAGTATCCTAAATTATTGCATAAGGTAGTAAATTATTATTAATAATAGTTTGCAATATCGTCTAATTAAATGCATTCTAATAAACTAAACGTACCCATATCTCCCGTCTTAAAGTAGCCATCCTCATCAAACGCTTTTTCTGTAGCCTGAGAAATTTGTTAAAAAAGACTATTGTCTATACCTATATTACAGAGTTTACAAGAATTATGAAAGTGCTTATTTTATTCAAGCAAAGTACCTCCGGATTTTGATAATAGTTACTAAATAATCCATCACATTTAATGCACAACTCCCCGACTTCCCCAGTCGAAACCAAATCGCCAGTCTCAAGATCCACAAACTTTGCCGTAGTATTTGGCACTAGAAAGCCAAGACTTCCGACGGGGAGATCTGAGAATGTGAAATAAACCACTGCGCTGAAATATGCTATCTAAAAGACAATTTTTAATTTTATCTGTGTTCAATCAAAAAGTAAATACCAGATAATATGTCCTTATTATCATAGTCAAAGCTTACTACCAAAGGTGCGCACTCAGTCAATCCGTAACACTTCAAATAAAAATGCCACTTTAACACCAATTCCATGTAAACCCAAAATGCTTGCAAAATTAGAATTTTCTTACATTCACAACAAATCTTAAGTTTGGAAGTTGCATCAACGTTTGGACGATAGCTGGTGTTACTGGGGCTCCTCCGGATGCAATTACTTCCAAATCCGTGAGATCCAACTTTGATGCATCTGGATCCATCACGAGCATAAGAAGGAATGTTGGAAATCCAAAGATAAACCCTGGCTACAATAAGAAGCATATTTTTGTTAAAATTATTGTACAATTTCACTAGAATCGGGTTCTTATGCGTGAAAAACCTTGAATTTGTCAACGGCATCAAAAATCCTTTGCCTAGTTATGAAAGTCAGGTACGTGCCAGGGATTCCAGCCAACATGGAGGCTAACGGGATTATTGATCCAGATATGTGGGTTGCTTTGGTCAATATGAGGTTCGTTTTTTCTTCAAATAAGGGTAAATTTGCCATTCGGGACGCCATCCAGATGATAGCAGCATGATTCAGACAAGCTCCCTACAAAAATGAATATTGGGGCTTGTGGGGTAACTTGAGAATATCATGATGGAACTGCAAATTCTTTAATTAATTATAAGTTCTGGTTTCATACTTTACTCGTTCCTGTAGTCCCACTGGTACACATAATTAATGCAGTATCTTCCAATGTCAAATCTAATTCAGGAAGCTCTGCAGAAAAACACGCCATATGAGAAACTTGTTACAAGTTCTAATCATAGCATAACTGTAGCCTGTAGCAAAGCTATATGTACCGGAGCCATCATCCTCCATTAACTCATATATTGTCGTGCATCCATCAACAGGTTCTCGACTGTTCACAATGATTTCCACATCCCAGTAGATCTTTTCTGCCACCGAGAGACACAACGGAGCATGGGTAGGTTCACAGTAAATCCATCCGGTTCTGCTCTCCCATACCCTTTCAAATAATGTGTCTGAAATATTTCCAAAATATTTATAAGAGCAAACCAAATTACTCATTCCAAAATAAAATATCTCACCAGCATCATCTTCAGGATAACTCGCCCTCCCGATACCATTGGCTCTCCAAACCCCACCCAGAAAGAGTGGCTGTTTGACAACGTCGATCTGCATGAAAATCACAATATCCCCTTTCCGCATTCCACGTCTGTACAAAGCGCTCCCAATGCTGCGAGTAATATCGTCAAAAGATTCATAGTCAAAACTTTCTCCAGTTAGGGCACACGTCTATAGAATCCACAAAATATCGTGGATTAATTGCGTTGAATTTTCCAAAAATTGCAAAAAAAATAAATAATAATTTTATAAAACGGATCCACCCGTGTACCATCCATTCCGCCTTTCCATTCTCAGTATGCCCTTTAGATTTATCCAGCATTAATTCTATCATACTGTTATGTTTGTAATCTTCTGAAATTGGCTCGAAAGGTGAGTGAAGAATTTTGTCTTCCATTTTGATGATGCCCACAGCACAGCGATCCCGACGCAAGCAGACACCAAAACTCCAAGCTGTGTTCAAGTGAAGAACTCTTGCAAAACTGACTAGTGACCTGTGTGACTTCGGCCTTTATGTTTGTCATAATACACCCTACCCTCTTGATTACACCTTAAGAAACGTGTAACAAAAAGTCAAAACCTGCATATTATGAGGAAAGAAAGGGGACACATTTTCCGGATAAAATCAATCGCTCGGGTAAATATCACAACGGCCTTGATTGTTCTAATTACCTTTTCGTGTGTCCGCGTTGTCCGTGTATATTTCCCCTTGCCACTGTCATAATGTTACGGAAAGGTTTCGAGCTGTCATATACATAGTTTACATGTGGCGTGTCTTACGTCAATAGAATCCAGCACAGGTAAAGTGATGATGAATATCTTATGAATTCATCTCGGCAGCGCGGAACGGAAGAAAAGTAGGGCGATGTTTGATGATGTTACTAAATTATGAGGGGGTTTATTATTCTCCGCCTCTGGTTAAAATGTATCATTCATGCTACCAACGTTTATATTTTATTCTCAGGTGCAAAAATGGCAAAGTCTTAATGGATTATATCATTCTTGATTAGGTCATTGCTTGATGGTGGAGGTAGAAATTACCAAAGCATATATCTGGTTAAATCCAAAATTAATAGAAACTGGGACTTCCAAGAAGGGTGTTAATACTTTAAACTTACTAACCAACATTATATGCTGACATGATACGTTTTAATACATTATTATCACTATATATTTTATACGAAGTTTAGTAAGCAATGTGTGCACTGGAAAATTGCGAAGCTCTTTCTGTACCTAATTGAATTTTTGCAATTCTTCCTGTGGTCCCAGTCCCATCTAAAACATCTAGCCGACATATTGGGAATATTTTAAACCATTCTTACAATATTAATTAATACAACATACAAGGATGACGTGGGCACTCTAAATATTCAATAATATATTCAATCTCGTATATTTATTTTTTAAATTTTCAAATTCACGGTTTGCCTAAACAAATTAAATTTTGTAAATCACGGACTCACATTTGGAAAGTCCATATTCAATTTATCTCTGTCGGGATACCGGGATAACAAACTGATGTCGTTATTAAAGGATTAAGGTCCGACGTCAGTTTGTATACCCTTTCCTCAAAGTCGATTTCCAGGTACTTGAGGAGAAACCGGGCTGGATGTGCAACCTAAGGGATACCCATTACCCGTACTTCCCCATCATGAGATAGGTTAACGTATGACTATTAATTATAAATGAAGGTCAAGGTCAAGGCCAGCTTCAGTACTTAAACTTTACTCCTCTTATGTTCCAGTATCCAAAGACTGGCTTAGCTTTGCAAGGTCTTCCATTTCTTATCTAAAGTCCATAAAATAATTTAGATGAATGAGTTGGCTTTATTTCAACTTTATTATGAATTTTCTCAACGCGTACGCCCGTAGTCCAGATTGTAAGTGTTAACTTACAATAAGTATTTTTTACGGTATTCCCTTCGTGTTTTGTGAATGTTCTAAGGTGATGCAGGAATTAAGTAATGTTGAAAAATGAATTTAAATTACACATTACATTTTGTCGGTTTTCTGGAGACAACCAGAGTTTTGTACTGTTTGTACACACATATATGGTAATGCTAATATACTAGGGGATTTCAAGGTCGTTTATGCGTCTCATTTCAAGCCGGAGGAAAGTGTGAAATCAGCAGAATATAAGGAAGGGACGGACAGAGACAGACAGAATAGAAGCAACTTTATACATTTTTGCAAAACCGTAGATTTTGCATTCTGTGGAATATATGAGAGTGGGAAGACAGTGGAGTGCAGTCAATGTCAAACGGCTCGCCGGATCAAAAAATGAACTCTGAAGCGTGAAGAGCACGCACGCACGTCCTATATCTGTTTCTGCAGCAGCTGTTTCATACTGTAGTATAACATGGTAAAATATTTTTGTTTCCTGTTGGGATGGGATGGGATAACTAACGAAGGGGATTTGGGAATTCTATTTGGCAATCCTGATGAAAATGTGATAACACGAACAGCTTTTCGGAATGACCATGTTTAGTTTATTAAATCAATCGTTTTGTAAATGACTAATACAATGCACCCCATCAAGGAATGAAATAGTATGGTATGATTGATTACACAGTGTTTTATCTGAAATTGAACACCTTAGGGAAACATTTAGATTTTGCGGTTTGCCATAGGTCCACAGCATGGACCCTTAAGATATCCAGGAGAGCTCATGAACTTTTTGATTGCTGGAAGCTCTTCCATTCTGGCCTTGTAGGCTTTCAAGTTTTCAAACTTGTCGAGACAGGTTGCGTCGAAAACACAGAACTGGTAAAAGAGTTCATAGAGGTAAGAAATCGACATAAGAAATGTCATCCCCGGCAAGCCACTTCTTGTCCTTGAGAAACTTTGACAAGTATCCAAGCTTCACTGGCTGTACTTTGTCAAACTCCTTGTGCTGTTCCTCCTAAGATTTCAAATTTTAAACAAATTAATACAGCAAGACTATATAAAACGTTTGACATTATGCTTAAAATATGGTACACACATTCGTTCCTGTCTGATAATCTGAATAAAATGACTTACCGAGTAGGTATAGACCACGGCGACGAAGTTGACGTACCAAAAGTCGTAAATGAAATAATCCAATGTGTCCAGGTTAGTCTGGATTTCGGGAGTTTTGCCCAACATTTCCGGCTTCCTCTGGCGACACAAGTACTTCATGATGGCTCGCGTTTCAGTGACCCTGTTAGAACCATCCAACAGGTACGGCAGCTGCGATAATGAAAATTGATAGTTTTTTTTAAATGACAAATGCATACCACACCACGATGATGAAACTAACACACTTTCAACTTTAGTTAGACTATCGAAACATCAACCATAATTATATAACATACATTAGGAAAATCCAAGTTTAGCTTCTCCTTTGTCTGCAAGCCATAGTTCAGTACTGTGATCTGGTCCAATGAACTCGTACTGCTTGTCCTCATAATCAGCTTCCAAATACTCAAGAAGCAAGCGAATTGGCTGCCCCAGCTAAAATAATAAAAAATTTAATTAACACCTTGCTTATTTCCCTTAATACACTCACTGTCATTAACTACCCATGATGATGATGATGATTTATAATATTATATGGACAACTTACACCTCTGATCTTCCAGTATCCCAAAACTGGCTTTCCCCCTGAAGACATTGTTGATTGTGATATTTTATTTTATTCCCGTTGGAAATTGAAGAAATCTGTCTGGAAACTGACCCAAATTCCGTCCGTCGACCAAGGATGAAGGAGGCGAGAAGAAGTCTACTCGACCGACACACACGCACAGCTCAAGTGTGACAAAAAGTGTGAGGAAGATACCGGGATAGTGCTAAGACTTATATTTGGCATTCATCCCATCCAATTCACTCGCGTACCGAAATGAAGTGTTGGTTGGGGAAGGTAGATGTACCAAACCAAGGTCATCAATGTCATCATCACATGCAATGCATGCATTTGCTGTGCTGAACCTACCTACTACTCCTACCTCCACTTCCACTTGAAAAAAGTTTGTATTACTCCGAATTTGGTCCATTATGCAATCTGTTTGTTGGGTCCAGTTAGCCGGCGATCTGAAAAATGGCAAGTTTTCGAGTGCATACTCACACTTATGATGACAATGATGATGACATGTACGAATGCATGTACGATCCAGTACATCCATCCATCATTACCAGTATAATATAGTTAGTTAACTATATAAGGCAATCAGCAAAAGCTTCCAATGAAATGTTCCAGAATGGCTGATGTTGATGGTGGCACCAACCGCGTACGTCATCCACTCATAATCAGTAATACAAGGACGAGAAAGTCAATCTTTATGGAGAATTCTGTAGTTCATCCATACCGACATTCCCGACCCGACCCGACTGAATATTCGTTGTTAATACAGTAGTTTATTATTACATGATATCATGAATTGTTGTAATGAACCAAAAAATGTCAATTAATGCAAGAATACACAGGGAAGGACGATCAAGATAACCTTTTTGAAACTTGGTTGGACTTTGTAAGAGCCGTTTTTAATATTCAGTTGAAAGAAAGATGCATTTTTGCTTTCATTTTTTAGCACTTTCATCTCTTACATTTGGTGAATTGCTGTTGGAGAGTAACATGGAGTTTTGAGAAATTCTGGAGAATTGATGTACGTTTTGATTGCTGGAAGGTCTTCAAACCGAGCCTTGAAGGCTTTTAAGTTTTCAAAATTGTCAAGGCAGGCGGGGTCGAAAACAGTGAAATGGTGAAGCAATTCATAGACAAAGAAGTCGACATATGTAATATCATCTCCAGTTAGCCACTTGTTGTTCTTCATAAACTTGGACAAGTATCCTAGCTTGACGGGCTGGATTTGTTTAAACTCTTCACGTAACTCCTCCTACGATAACATAAAGCAACAATTGGAATTGGAGGCAGTTGATTCGTAATTTTTGTCTTGGCTTGGCAATTTACAAAATTGTGACATGCTCACCCACCGTGTATTGGTAGACAACTGGAATGAAAACGACGTACCAGAGGTCGTACATGAAATTGTCGATTGTGTCTACATTCGTTTGGATTTCTAGAGTTTTCCCCAGTAATTCCGGATTCCTTGTGCGACACAAATACTTTAAAATTGCTCGTGTTTCTGTCACTCTGTTGGAATCATCCAAAAGGTATGGAATCTGTATAAAAGGGAACGATTAGCATTTTGCATATATTTGGACCGGAACATAACGATTTATCACTCGCTACTGTGGTATGTAATGTAGGTACATTAGGAAAATCCAAATTTAGATTGTCCTTCTCTGCAAACCAGTTATCCTTTGTTTTCTCAGGCGTGAACTCATACTCTGTTGGAATCATCCAAAAGGTATGGAATCTGTATGAAAGGGAACGATTAGCATTTTGCATATATTTGGAGCGGAACATAACGATTTATCACTGGCTACTGTGGTATGTAATGTAGGTACATTAGGAAAATCCAAATTTAGATTGTCCTTCTCTGCAAACCAGTTATCCTTTGTTTTCTCAGGCGTGAACTCATACATCTTGTCTTCAAAATCTACTTCCAAGTACCGCAGTAGCAAGCGGATGGGTTGACCCAGCTATGCAAAAGTTTATTTGTATATTCTCTCTCTGACCATGACGAGGGTTTTCAAGTTCAGCATTATTTTCTAGTTGTAATATTGTCATAAATACTTACACCTCTAATGTTCCAGTATCCCAAAACAGGTTTTCCTTGTGGCGGTGACATTTTCTAATTTGGTCGACAACGACTGTAGAAATCTATTCTGGAAACTGGAAACCAAATTTTGCAAAGAGTACAGCCAAGTAGTGTACTTCACTTGAGAGTTGAATTGAACTAACTACAAGTCAATCTGTGTGTGGAGAATCAACGAGAAAAATCTCTTGAAATGACTTATATTTGACATTCCATCCACTCCATAAAATGAGCGAAGTGTTGAAGATTAACTTAATACGAGACAAGGTCATTTCGCATACCCACTACCCACTAAATACGTCTATATAGTTTAGCCTTTGTCACATACATTTTGGAAAGGAAAGTTTATTCCAGTCAAGATTCTAGTTATGTAATTTGCTTTATAGACTTTATAGACCGGCTAATCAAAGTAAAGTACAGTAAATTAGTCCAGTAGTGCCATTAGATTATTATTACAGTCATGCTAAATACATACATATAAAAGTGTTCACAAATTTTTTTCGTAGATAAACGCATGAAGCATTTTGGAAGTTCTGGTTGGTGGACGAGGACCTCGTCAGGAGGTAATAATAATAATATAAATGAAAACTACGTACACGAGACGAGAGGTCGTACGTTTTAAATGAAACGTGAATTGTGTCTACATTCGACATGCTGAACAATTTATGAAAATAGTGTTTATTAGAGGTAAAAATCACGAGATTATCTTCATAACTGAATTTATACGATTAATAAGCTCATCTTGGTATCTCCAAATAGTTGTATCCTTTTCTGAGTCTAGCAGATATGATGAGCAATTCTTAATCTCTGCTACACATGTGGACCTATAATGGTTCATTTGGGCTCGGTTAATCGCAACGTAATGACGTTTGCAATTTTGACTTCTACAGTAAAATGCAAAATGATTGTGAACGCCGAGTGTGTGGAAGGTGCTGTGAAAACACTTCATGTAGCTATATCCGGTGTAGTTGTTCGAATGATAAATGTGCTGCAAGGAAACATTGAAAAAATACCTCTTCATTGGCACTACATAACAATAACAGCAATAAGTTTTTCAGGAAATACTGAGAAAAAGTACCTCAAGAAAAGAAAAATAAGTAATAGCATTATAAATAGTATTATACTACTTACTCTAAGCATATGAAATTGCTCGGGAATGTGCGACACTTCATTATCTTTTCCTTCCATCATACCGTCGAGAAAGTAGTAATTTCTAAAGCAATAAGTTGTTACAGGTTCCTTTGTTCTGCCAACGTCATGCTCATTTACAGCATTCATCAGCTCTGTCCAACGCATGTCTTTGTCCACGGTCATAATAATCTGTAACTCGGTTAAAATTTAAAAATGCTTATACTTCCCTTTGCTTATTTTTTTAGGGCAACGATGATGATGAGATTAACTTTGCTTTGGCTCACCTCGTCAGTGTCCATAATTGCTACATACTTGTAATCATACATGTGCTTGTACAGGCAATCGTTATATGGAATCAGTTCCGTCAGTCTTTTATCATTCTGGAAGGGGAAATCAAAATCAGTTTAGCTTTAATTTTGCTTGCATTCTGAAACAAAGTACAGAAATTGAAATTGTTGCTTGATGAATCATACCTTTTTTCCTCGAATATACAAATGTCGGATTTGGGGCTGATTTGGAAGTTCGCCTGGTAAAGTGGTTTGAGTCACATCAACAATTTTCTTGCTTTCATAGTAGTCCAATACCTTTGCCATTAAAATTAGGCAATAATAAATTCTCTATGCAAACTTAATATGGATTATATGGAATCTATCTAATGGTAGTTTTTCGATAATATGTTTTCTTACCTTTTTGATAGCAGAGTCCACAAAAAACTCATACAAGAAAATTTTATCTGCACCCAGTATTCTTAACATCTCTATCCATTCAACTAATCTTGATGTGACGTATCCATCTGGAAAATCTAATGCCTTCACACAAACTCCAAACTTGTTGCCCGGATCTATTGGCCCTTTTCCAAACCGTTCTTTATGTATAATGTTGAGATTATTTGTGGCGTGGGAACACTTCTCCGAAACAAGGCTTACGGAGTCAGGCATCTTGAAATTCGAAAGACAATTTACAATTACAATTTACATTTACAATTAAAATCAAGGAAGTATTTTTAGATCACAAATGAGAGTTTCTCGTTACTTGTTTAATTGAGCTTGGTAACTGGCATGTTAAAATGTACGGGTAATAATGCCCTCCTCCCCACTTACTGTTCCATAACCGTTTACAGTCTGTAATCTAAGAGTTAAGGTCATTGGGCAAACTTTGCGGGTTTTAGATATTAATTTTTAAGGATTTAGGATCGATAAACTTATTATATTGCATTGGATCCTACGTACATTTCCAAACTCTGGTTTGACTTTATTCTGAAACCAGTATTGACACGTTGTTAAATGTAACGTGGAATTTTCCAAATTCAGTTCCAGTCCATCACTCATTGCTAGCACTCTTACATAAGAATTGTGCTCATCTCTCACGTCCAAATAAGCTGCATAAAAGTAGAAACTCTCTTGGGCTGTTTCCTGATACTGTGTCATCGAAAATTGAAACAACTTGAGAAAGCGCTTCAGCATTAATAATATCTAACCTTATGCTTGTAATATTTTCGCTTTCTCTTTCTCACCTGCCAATGCACATTGCTAAATCGAACAGTGTACAAATCCGGGAACTTTGCACAATTTGGCTTGAGCCACCTTGGTCCACCTTTCCGGGTATTTAGCATAAAATCTAGGTCCGGAATATTAGCCTCATCCAGTGTCCATTCTTCTTCGTCCTCACTCTCATTAATTTCAACGGGGTGTGCCTCCTCTAGCTCTTTTGGTAAGTTCCGTTCATGCAAATCCAGTAAAGATTGAAATAAATCCATTGGCTTCCCCGACGGCCGTGGGACGACCGGTAGTGACCGTAAAATTGAGATCACAGTGAAAACAGAGATGATAAGTACAAGCAGACGAAAGACCTGCTTGTTTCTCCATAGCGTAATCATAATAATACAATAAAAATCTGTCAAAGCGTGTTTCGCTTCGTATCAAGTCCTTTCTACAAAACGTTACAAGCAAGTGCAGCGGAGTCAAGTGCACACTAATTAATTCCAGCGCAAGGCTCCCCGGTAAATAGTTCCCCACATTTTGCTTGAATCACTACAAATATTAATGACTATATTTTTCAACTTTAAATGAAAGTACAACTGGTGGGATTAAGACTATAAATACGTAATACGTTACGCATTTTGTAACGAGCTTTCATTCTTTACATTTCCAACTACATAATGTTGTATGGTAATAAATAAGACTGCGTGTATAACCGCATGTAATTATTTTGCCAGGACGTTGTAACCCTTTCGCGGAGTGTTTGCTAAGATAACGGGATGTATGCGTTTTGTATGTGTGCTGTGTGCATGCATTATCTCGTCAAAAATATTGTTTCTCTGAACAAAATGATAAAACAACGCGTAACGATTTGGATTTGGATAGACTATTTGGATGATTTATCATGTAAACCTACGATTTAGCATATGGGGTCTCAGGTGTAACCACATATAAGAGGGTGCATTTTGCACCAATGTCTGTGACCAGCAAGCGACAGAATTACCTCTACAGGTATCCAATCTAGCCATCTGTGCAAGGTATGGCATGTCATTTGGAAATGCCATGTAAAGCTCATAAATTTTGTTAATAATGGCAGTCAATGTTTATCTGTCAACATGTATCACATATGTGAATTAACGGCTTAGATTAGGTTTACGTAATAAGGATTACCGATGAAATCACGGTTCTTGAGTTAAATTCACTACAAAAATTTATGAGTAATGTACTAGGTATAACAGTTTGTGAGCAATAGATGTTAACAAGATATACAGCAGAAAGTTGTCAAGCAGTGGACTAGGGTGGAATCACTAAAATTTGGGGCATTCAAATATGACAAAGAGAATAACTATAATATTTTTAAGAAAATTATCTATGCTCATTAAACTTAGTGTTCTTCTTTGAAGAATGAATACTTTTATAACAAGTGATTTAACAATACGGCACAGCGACAACTTTGAATAAAACTTTGGATACTTCTCTCAGCGTGTACCCATCAAAAATCGTCTAGTCAGTTAGTTATTGATATACAAACTCATAAGATCAAATATATTCATCTTCCTACTAAAATAACTGATGATTGGAATTTAGAGATAATTGATAATTTATCGACGGTTTAACCACTGCTTGAAACTAACTGTTACACCTTAAGACCTAACACAACGCAACATCCAAATCCAAAAGAGGTAGAACGTTAAAAGTTGAAGCATGTATAGGACACTTGACACATATATTGACTGACTTAAACACGTGATTCATTGGGATCATTCTTCAAAACCTTCAACCTTCAACAGTTTAAAACAGTTATTCGATCTGCTAAAATCATTAAAATCGTAAGCGTGCATATTTGTAGGTGGTAACAAACACAAAGATTGGCGGAACAATGTGTATTCACAAAAAACATACAATATTTATTTACTTCTACATAGGTGTTACGACATAAACGTAGAACCTCGGCTACATCGGTTTTATTTAACATTTTTACAATGTGTTGTTGGGAAGTCTAAATTGTAGCTGGATTTGAAACATTTTAGGATTGAAAATTTTTGCAATACACTGTTGAAATATGACTTCTCTGACTCCACTTATAATTAGTTGATTTATTCGAATCGAATGTACGGCAGTAGACACTGATTTACTTCTTCCATCGGTTGTTTTCGTAGTCCCAGTTGGAAGTCAACCCATCAATAGGATCTACTCTGAGGTCAATCATTCTTCTCAACTGCGCTTGCTTCTTCTCCATATTAGTGATGGTATCCGGCATTGGAGGATACACTGAAACAAATGATATTCAAACAATCGTTACTTTACTTCTTATTTAACTATCTCGGAAAAATGGTCATCATTCTACACTAATAAAATGTAAATACTACCATATAATTTTTCCCAGATGTAAATCCAGAAGCTGAGAGAAATTCCAAACAGGACACATCCAACAATTGACTTCCAACGACCATCAGGTGCTCTCATTTCGGAATACGTTTGACAGAAACTAGATCTGTACAAAGCTTTCTTGTCTTCAACGGAGAGCTTCTTCCAGTCTCCTTTCTCTCTTTCCTTCAGTGCCTGTTGGAAAATAGAGAAATAACAATGAATAATCAATGGAGCATGGTAGAACATATTTGCACTCAAGTACTCATAGGTATATACATATACATGAATATAGGTATTTATATTATTACTATATGATATGATACTAAATTGGTCAAAGCAA
>JAANSN010002334.1:0-24817 GCA_036850665.1 Dicranocentrus wangi | reverse complement strand
TATATTAAAATAAATTTTGGAATTTGGGAGTAAGAAAACGGACATAAAGGTGCTCAGTGCTCACAACTCTCACATTGAGAATCACAACATTCGTATTGGTATGCACTATAGTAAAAAAAACAATATGTTGGGAAAAGGGGTGAGCAAAATAAAAGTGAGTGATGATGTTGGGGCAAGATGTGGATTCCGTAGGGAAACACAGAACCAAGCACAGTGCCTGTGCTTGCCTACAAGCAAAGCTGTGATGATGTGATCAGATCACCTTTTCAGTTCTCTGGCAGGCTTTTCCATTTCAGAGTTGGTTCTCCTCGGTTCACAACCACACGGTATTACTTTAGGCTTCAAGCAGCAGCAGAAGAGCAAGGCTTGTGAATCCCCCATAAACGCCGGAATAAAGCTCTGTACTTTTGGGATGTACAAACAAGGATACAAGGAACAGTTTCAGTCTGCTCGCATTTCTCCCAGCTGATACACTAATAATGTTATATGCGTAAGGGGGAAGAGGGATGAAGCTGAAACTTTTAAAGTGGTTTAATAATAATTAGTTGGTTTAAAAATAATAGTGTTGCAAACTTGAGCCGGTTGAATTGGAGCAATTTGAAATATGCTGGATTTAGAAAGAAATTTACACTTTACATTGTGAGGATTTTGTTTAATCGGAGAATTAGCAGCCTATTTGGGAATAAAGTCTAGCTAAACTAGCTGCTACCCTGGTGGACATTACAATTTTAGTGCCCTATATCACGTTGATGGAGAGTGAAAATCTACCTTTGTTTTACAACAAATTTACGTATCAATACAAAATTTCGTTGAAACTTTTTAGCACAGGAAGAGCATCCCTCATATTTCGGGCTTTGGATGGAAAAGTTACACATTCCCCCTGGATGATCGTTCTAGCGATTTAATGGCCCGTTTTGTTTGGTGTTAAGACATTCATTTTTTGAAAGTACGTGCTGTGCTGTGCGAATCTTACTTTGTGCCATCAAAAGATTTCAGATTAAACTGTTCAATTGAAAAATATATGAAACGTGTTCCAGTGTCAAATGTCACTTTGCCATAATCACGCCAACCTAAATACAACATGCTCTATCATGTTTCCTATGCTCAGCAACAACAGCAACAACTACTATATCCGGTAAGTATATATACCAGTCAACTGTTAAAATACCTGGTCATATTAATCAATAATTTCTCGAAAGGCCTCGTCGGTGAACGGTCGGTAGGTGTTTGGTATTTTCTTAATTAGCTATACAAAAGTAATTCTGATTTTCATGGGGAAAGCAAGACATTGCCGATGGATGTATATCTTTTCATTTCATAGTAGGAAAACAGGAAGCTGCTGCGAGGCATAGTTATAGATGGACACAAAGATAGCACATTTTTTATGTAATTTTCTCCTCGCTAATGGGTTTCATTATTACAACCTTCCCCAATCCACAACTCATGTTTGTGTTGTACACCTAGGGATTTCCTGTGTGCGCATACTTCCTTGCCCCATATATAGACGAATATACATACACCATGCATGCATTTGCGCATCGACTGACACATAATACCATAATATTATTATGCATTAAGATTATCTTTCAAGTTCACTGTAACAAGAAATGCAATCACCTGATGCTGATGATACCCTCATGATGCGCTTTTACTCTCGGTATTAATCGTTTTGCCAATGATTCCGCGAAATTGATATCCTGCATGCGAGCCTTACACGCGTGTTTGCTGTTTTGGAGTTTGGAGAGTGCTGTGTGGAAGGGTGCATTATTATTTCAAGTGGATGTACTAAGCTACTACTACTACATAGTCTACGAATGTAAATAATATTAAGTATAAGCAAGTAAAAAGTAAGTTGACGCCTGAAGCCGGTGAAGTGAGTGAATAACCGACAGACAGACAACCGACCCCGGCAGCAATCGAGTATATCATCTATCAGCTCATTATCTAATCTACATTTTGTGCTAGGCTCAAATTTCACTTGGCCTATCTTATTCATATTTATTTACTCGCTATTTTTTCCTCTCTGCTGCGAGACACGGGGATCCCTTCCATTCATCGTTTCATTCAACCCGGCTGCTGCTAGCTCAAGAAAGTGCGTAATGCGTGGTGTGGTAGCACATTGCATCACCCCCCTTTTCGCGATCCTTGCAGAAATGGGTACTGCGTTCGAATCCATTGACAGCAGGTTTCCAGGTTTCCGCCCACAACACTTTTGTGCAAACGTTGAGGGCGTTAGGATTTCAGGATGAATGGACAATAATCCAAGAAAACGTTTTCCAAGTTCATTGGGTCATGTAGAGGAAGGAGGTGATGATATGATGGCTGGTCTTCCGTCATTTGAATAGAGAACAGTCACGTTGTCATATATAGTGACTGTGATAACGGATATTACATTGCAAAAACGAGAGACTGAAAGATGACCCGACCTGTTTAGAATTACCGCATTGTGACTCCTGTTACTTACTATTTACAAGTTGCGACTACTACAACTTTTTACGTTTCATATACTTCTATAGGGTGATGGTGGTGACGGGAATAGCGGACGTTACCCGTTGCCCGTTACCCCGACCGAATGCATGATGATGATCAGTGTTTTGGGTTGGAAATAGTCTGGTTGTGACATGATACATTGATGACAATGCAGCAGCGAGGAGGATGACAGCGACCTTTAAAGAATATGATATTGTTTTGCTTTGTAGTATATCTCCAACTTAACAAGGTTCCAAGTGGTGAGGTGGTACTGATGGTGTCACTGTTAGTAGTAGTGGATGGAGAGGCGGAGGAAAAAGAAGTGTTCTTAGTAGTTTAGGTAATATGAATATGCGTCTCTTTTACAAGAATTGTATCACACCGGCTAGAATTTCTTTTTTGTAATTCTACACTTCCAAAGCAAAGGACGCTCCACAGGTTCATTGAGTTTTTTTAAAGTAAATTTTTACAATGAATGAATACCAGATGATGATGACTTGCAGAAAAGAAATGTAAAAAAAGATCATTGAAAGGGGTGGTGGCAGGCAGGCAACTGTGCGTAAGTGATTTAAAAATGCGTATTGGCTCAACTTGGCTTCGTGGTTAGTCTCCAACATTTTTCCAGCGTGTTTTTATCGTAATGTTTATTCATTCATTATAAATCTCCAATTTCCCATTTCGCCTCGTTAGTAGATTTTCACCGAAATTGTGTGATTGTATGTGAGCGCGTCTACTCGGAAATAGAGGGAGGATCCTCATTTTCCACCCCTTTTTCGAGCCACTTGAAAATACTTCCATGAAGGAAAGGGAATTTCAGTCGGTTCATTGAGATTCGCCCAGGCGAATGTAAACGAGGTGGTGGTGGTGGTGCCAAACATAAGCGCGTAGTGGTGGTTGGTTCGATATTTCAACGTATTCCACTCAAACTCTTTTTTTAGCTTATTGCCTCTTTAAACATGATTTGTAGACAAACTGATGAAGCACAGCTTGTTTTTTGTTCAGCAACGCAAGTTGTATTCTCTCAAAAATTCAAAACAATTTTCCTTCAAAAATCTGTTTTTTCTTGGCATGTGACTATATTATCCGCCTAAAAATCCAAAAGCTACTGTTAACCACTTTTCTTTTTCTTTTTTTTTTAAAGAAATATAGATTTGAGAGCCTAAATAGAATATGGGAATATGTAAGGGTTGTTGTGCATCAACAGACAGAGATTTATGATGCTCCATCATCATCATGCTGCAGATCGTTCGTACCGGTTCGCTTTATATGGGCAGGCCTCGTTTACTTGTATTAATCATTCATTCATGATGATGATGATGATGATGATGATGATGATGATGATGATGATGATGATGATGTATCATTCATCCAGGAGGAAAAGGCAGAGCCAGCCAGCCAACCAAAAGGAATGTACGGTTGGCTGAAACATTCATTTTCATAAAATTCATAGGCATTCCCATAGTCCTTTTTTCAACATTTTTTTAGGCTTGTCAAGTGCTATCCAAATGCTACGACACTCGCTCGCCTAGTAAGTTTGTGATTTTGAGAAGTCTACTTTCATGGAATGCTGCACAGGCTGCGCGAGCGAGGACGGATGTAGGCATGTATCTTTTTAGAACGACTGACTTGACTTTAAAAAAAAAAATATTATGTCTTACTTACTACAACATTTTCACTATATCCCCTCTGATTGTATTTTTTATAGTAGGGAAGAAACCAAGGTAGTTTTTTGGCTGTCGTTTCGTTTTGGCAAAAGAAGTCGACAGAAGTGATGTTGGTTTTTTTGAGTTGTCTTCTTGATAGGGCGAAGCCGAACATGTTGTTATCAACAGGATACAATATATACCTATATAGGTAACTAGTATCTCATGCGATTCTATGAATTATATAGGTAGGTGACTGCCACCATTTTGCCACGAGGAAGCGATTGCGCTTTTCGGTCTTGCCCGAAAAAATATCGATGATAAGCACGATCCCGTCGTCTATCTATCCATCCTCCCTGAAGCAAAGTAAAAGCAGGAGGAGGAGGAAAACGCTACAATTTTATAACACAAGAAAATTCCGAGAACTCCACATTACTTCCATCCAAAATTTCACCTTGAGCAAAGAAAAAGTAAATTGGATTTTGGATTCTTTTTTCTTTGAAAGTGTGCGCACATTGTTGGAACATGAGCACATAGTTGGAGATATATACATTCAAAAAATTGTGTTTTTTTATCACGCTTTCATCCTCTCCGCTTTGGACTGGTGTGAGCTGAAATAATGTGTTCACATCTAATTTCATCATCATGTTTGTACACACACACACAAAAAAAGCCTGAACAACATGAAAAAACCCAAAGCTAAATCGAAAAAGGGAACTCGGTTGCTTTGCGAGCAAAAAGGAACGAGAGTTTCATCCAGCTCTGGAGCTCTTCTCTCTCTCTCTCTCTCTTTTTGCTTTTTCGATGATATCACGTTCGATTCTCTTGTAATCCGATACGAGATGGAATGGAACGCTGGAGAAAACTCGTGGAAATTGTGTGTTCTTCTGCTCCACACAAAATCGAATCCATTTTCCAGCTGCTCTATCTCGCTACTTCGGAGAGGGCAAGAATGTACGTAAAAACACATATATATTCTACGAATAGCATATATTGGAACGGTTTGTCAGAACAGAAAACTCAAAAAAGGAGAGTTGGTGGCGTAATACGGAATACACGCGGAAGCAAACAAAAAAGGGAATTCTTCATGTATTGATTTTTCCTTCCTTTTTTTATCATATTATGAAATTGTCTACCTCGTGCAGATACACACATTCAGGGAAAACTCGCCGTACCACCTACTACCTACGTCGTAGTTGGAGAAAAAAGGCTCTCATCTCATCTTGTTCATAAATATACTCCTGCTGCCTCTATGAATAACATACAAATCATACAATATTGGGAGTAAATGGGGAGAAAAAATGGTAGTAGTAGTAGTTGCGGAAAGGAAAGAAAATTGCTGAAAGATGGATGAATAATGAATAGTGAACCACGAAATGGCTGGAGATATATACACGATGTGATGGGGCTAACGATAATGATGACAATATGATGATATGATGGTCCTTGTTGAAAGAAAAATGACAAGATGCTCTTTTTCCTACGTTGATAAAGGAATACATGCGTAAAAATGTGTGTGTCTGTGTCTGTCTACTACCTTTCCTTTCTTTTTTTTTTTTGAATGCGATGAATGGCAGTTGAGTGCAGTCAATAGAGGGAGAGCATAGGAGGATGACAATGATGATAATAAGAGTTGTTGAAAGGAGGAAAACAGGGATGTGTGTGGAGATCCCCGTCCGTCGCTCGTATGAATATATGATGGTACCTAATAATAAATAGTGAAAAAATCCTCCTACAACTTTATTATTATTATTATTATTCTCATCGTGAGTGTCTCCTTCTGAACGATTCGGATCTTGTTAAAGGGTTATGATGTGATGTGATGGCGAGCAAGAGGAGATAAAGACGGCAGTAGGGTGCACTGCACGCACGCACGTTTCCCCAGTTTTATGACTTGTTGTTCTTGGACGACTCCGACCTCCCTGAGCTTCTCTTTTTCTCGTCTTATGGAGGCGCAGCAGAGTGAACACAATATGGCATATTATTCATCATCATATCCGCGTAATAATGATGTATGAAAGGGTAATGTGCTCCATATTGTACGAGTGGTGGGATACAGATTACATTATTGTATTGTATTGTAGTAAAAAAAAGACGTGAAGTGCAGTTTGGGTATATGATGATATAATATATTATATGCTCTTTTATAGGCATCAAATCGGAAACGGCTTGTCGAAAAAGCAATGTTTTCATTAGCTGTAAAAAATGTGATGTCATGTGTGTGAGGAGGAGGAAGTCTTTTGTTTATTTGTTCATCNTCGGAAACGGCTTGTCGAAAAAGCAATGTTTTCATTAGCTGTAAAAAATGTGATGTCATGTGTGTGAGGAGGAGGAAGTCTTTTGTTTATTTGTTCATCTTGATTGAGACTAAGTGTTCCGCTAAATAAATCTCAATTTTTCCACACTGCCCTCTCATATTATTCCTTGTGTGTACGACGGGCGGGGTTGAAGAAACGGGTTGAGGAACAAGTTTTTCTCTTCTTCTTTTTTTTTTGATGAATTTCTAATTCTCACCCTAATAGGCTCACTTTGCCTGCCAAAATTGCAAATGGCAAACCTGAATCTGTGAAAATGGAATAACCCAACTCAATGAATTGGTGTGCATGTATTATGCATTTTTATATTATTATATACGGCCACTAATATTTGGAACTAGCCCGGTTGCGGCTGCTGTTGTAATGTTCAAAACGCGCATTTGAAAGGAACAATATGGCTATAGAGGATGAAGCCCACTTAATTCAAATGCTATGCATGCTGGTAGTGTACACACACACACACACTCGTTCGTATAAGTAGCCCTTGATTTTCCCCCTTATTGATTGAGATCACAAAAGGAGATGATGAAGGGCTCATGAATGGAACCTTTTTTTTTTTTGATGAATTTCTAATTCACACCCTAATAGGCTCACTTTGCCTGCCAAAATTGCAAATGGCAAACCTGAATCTGTGAAAATTGAATAACTAAAAAAACTCAATGAATTGGTGTGCATGTATTATGCATTACGGTCTCTAATATTTGGAACTAGCCCCGGTTGCGGCTGCTGTTGTAATACTTGTAATGTTCAAAATGCGCATTTGAAAGGAACAATATGGCTTTAGAGGATGAAGCCCACTTAATTCAAATGCTATGCTGGTAGTGTGTATATACCCACTCGTTCGTATAAGTAGCCCTTGATTTTCCCCCTTATTGATTGAGATCACAAAAGGAGATGATGAAGGGCTCATGAATGGAACCTCTCAGCATGGGAACATGCATTACTGTCAGATTATGACGAGGTTAAACGGCCACTTTACAGCATTACACAGTACAGCCAGGAAAAGACCATTATAGTGATCAGTATATATATTCAATTCTCAAAAAAAGAAGTTTTCATGGAATTGTTCCTCCAGTTTTGAAAGAGCCCTCGTGAAACCTTTTTCATTCAGTTGGTTGTTATACCCATATACCGCCAATGCTGCTCCAGTTCACTGTCACTGTGAATACTCTTGGTGTTCATCTCAAGAAGGTTGTCCTCTTTTTATTATTTGTTAAATATTCCCTTCCTTACCTTCAAGTGAACGTAAAGGGATGTTGGTTGAAAGGAAGTTTACAAGAAGCTCAAATAGAAACATCAAGAGCAAGATCAACACTGCCACTTCCGTGCACAAAGAACTACTTTTAAGAGATGTTGATCCTTATCAATATTTTTCTCAAAAAAGGAGATCATACGCAGCACATTCGAGAAAATGCTGTTTTTCTAATAAAACTCGACCATATTCAAATGAAATATTCCAGCAAAAGCAGCCCTTCTTGCGATTATTCACCTTTTTTTACAATGATAAGCATCTTTGGAATCTGTGGAATTTTCGTTTTTATCTAGGCTTCAGAAGCAAGCATCCTTGTAGAAAAAGTAGTTTTGACGGGATTCTTATTAAAATGGAGAGCTGACATTTAAAGTTTGAAGTCAAGAGGAGATAGCATTGCTGCTGCAGGACTGTCAAAGTGTCAAGTCACCTCTTTCATGGAAGAAAACCGGACGGACATTTAATCCAGGTGCTTCCTGTGTTCAAACCAGTTAGCCACTTTCTCACCAGCAAGAAAATGTTTTTTGAAAAACCTTCGACAAACTAGTTTATTCATCATGAAAGGCCGATGATGATGAGATTCGGGTTTTTAAATCATATGAATATAAAATAAAATATGTATCACCCTAAAAAGAGACATTTCCCCAGAGAATTTTGAGGTCAGATGTGTGAGGTTTTGTCTCGGTCTATAAAATTTATTCATGGTGATGATCATTCTGGGGTTTACCATCCTTTTAGAAATGTTCAAATGATGAGGATGGGTACTTCATAAAGAAAAGTCCCTTTTTTAATGGAAAGGGTTCAGCTACATTCATTCAGGAGGAAACTAAAAGAAGCCAAGAAAATCTTGTCGGTTTGGTGGAGCGCCGTTCATTCTTCCATTGCATAATTTTTTTTCACCCTTCCCACAGGTTTTTCTTTTTTGTGAATAGTTGAAGTGCATCTTTACTTCCCAAGATTTACAATTCAGTTATCTCTTATATGAATACATCACTACTACTGCAAGGTCTGTCTGTATAACATGATGGGAGCACGTCATATTGCACAGTTTCAAGGATTCAATAAAAGCCACCTTTTTATGCCTGTCAAATTTCGTGTTTTCCACTTTTTGATGAGATACGTTTTCTAGCATAATGTGGCTTCTTGCTGTCTCCATGTCTTACTTGATTATGAATATTGAAGTGAAAACGAGTATAAATATGGCCTTGTAGTGGATTGTGGATATAAGGTCATGAGAAAGTGAAGTCAACCGAAATTCCCATAGACAGCAGGGAAAATAATATTGTGCTTCATTAAAGGTGTCTGACAAGTTTGGACCTTATTTTTTGATTTACTTTGAGATGAACAGGAGTAAAGTCTTTCTACAAGTTTTATGCAATTCTCCTCACATTTCATTTAACATACATTGTACACATTGTAGTTGTACACAGTATTAATACGAAATGAAATATTTTAAGATCTAGCAATACTTTGATACTCCGCGAATGCTACTATTTTGTGAAAAGTATTTTTGTGAAATATTTTCGCAAACTTGAGCGCAAATCCGAGACTCGAGACCATTTACATGTTTTTAGTTCACGTTGTTATTACATAACGTACCCACCCGCCGCCGAAGACAGCTGGGAACAATAGTGTGCACGTTACTTTTTCGGTACACACATAATACATGTGATGTAACCATTTAATATGAGAGGGGTGATGTGAACGAGAAAGTATGTAATTTCAACCGGAACACATGCGACATGCTGAAAAAAAAACTTTTATCAGACGACTCAACTCGTACAGGAATAGCTACCTATTTAAACACTAATTACAATGCATATGATATTATATTATTCTATTATTATTATAGGAAACATATATTAAATTCAAGATTAAAATACAGGTGTATTTTTGGGGCTTTACAGTTCCATGTAAGATCTATAATTGAAAGAATTGAATACTTTTTTTCCCAGAATTGTCTTGGAAGACATAATTCTAGCATCGAGCACAATACATGTAGTTTATATAGTTAGCCCTAAGCAAGCCAAGTATCTCTTTCACATTTTACGAAATCTCAATGAAATTCGAGACTGGATCTGTATGGTAGCTTGAAAACATGTAAGAACCGTGAACCAGATGCATCAGCCGACGATGCATACATACTCATCCTGCACGTCATTATATTCTCGACGTCGTTTTAAAGATAGCAGTTTAGCAAGTAAGCTGAGAATTAGAAAACAATAACAGTAAATTCTTTTTTCAGTTTTTTGTGAATGTGAATTTGAGAAGTTTGCATTCTTTCCTGGAGACGTGCTGATAATGCCCTGCTTGCTTGCTGCCTTCAGCAAAACCCGATCAAGCTCAATGAGAAAGTTTTCCCATTAATGTCATACTTTTAGGAACAGGGTTATTCCAGACAAGAGCTTTGGGGTAACTTGTCACACACACTCTCGCCACCTCAGTCAGTCGGATAAATCATGTGAAAGCAAAGTTTCCGTCTTTGGTTCTTGAGTTTGGTTTCTGAACCAGAAGTAGTAGAAGTAGTTGGTTATAGAAATCATCAATCCTTTCTTCCCTGTCGAAGTATATTAGTAATAATCGTAGGTATGCATGCTAATGTATTTTTATGCTCCAGTTTTTCCTCTCAGCTCCCTTGTTTTACACAAGACGATAATTTACGAAGAAAAATGACACGATGACACAAATCACTTTGTTGTGGTAAAAACACACACAAATACCTACATACATGCCTAATGTGAGCTGATGTGAATAAAATGTTCCCATTTTTTACGAGATGATGATCAGCTGTGAAATAATTTCACAACAGTTTTACATTCCACACTATATATCTTAATACCTTTTAAACCCGAGATGATAGATAGATAAAAGAAAAAGAGAGTTGGATGGACTGGTGCTGGGAGATATAATGAGTGCGTGCATGCATACCTATATGTTCTTGTAAACGTGCACTCATCATTCTTTTCCGTCGTGAATGAAGGTGTTGCTGACGTTAGCGTTTGTTTTAAGTTCCCTGTTTTAAATGTGAATCTCTTCCTTTGTATTTCAACTTTCAACTTACCATGCTCAAAATACCATTTTTACAGGTTTACTATCGCCATTAAATTAAATCACCTACGTATAAAATATAAAACTAACTAGCGGGTTAACAGTGCTTTTACTTTCAAGTAGTATTTTATCGTATTTTCCCATGTATTTATAATATGCGACGTCATCATCATTTCCAGAACCAATGCTCAAAAGGGTTATATAAATTACAATCTCAATTTTCCAGTTCTTTTTATTATTACATTTCACTATTTTCGGTTATGATTACTATTATTATTATTATTTCTTTTAAAAAAGCCTGTAGGTGGAATGATATAATAATAATCAATTATATAATAATAGTATACATGTGGCAGAGAGCTCTTACGAAATACTTGGCAGACATGACGTTCTCATTCGGGAACGGGAATTCTCTCTCTTCTCATCCGATTATGCTGCAGTATTTATTAAAATAAGGACGAAGGACAAATTCGACAAATGTATACATACCTATGCGGATAGGCTATAGTTTATCCATTTACCGATATAAAGGTATGTACTTGTATAACTGTGGCACGAAAGGGAAAGCTCTATCTAGTCCTATTCGTATATAAAAGCCAAGCTTTGCAAAAGATGTTTTCAGAAGACCCATTATCCTATCCTCACAATTCACGGAATTTTGCTGATATATTTACTGAATGAGATCACTAATATATTCCGCTCCTTTTCCCCTGTCGACAACAAGTTAGCGAACGTGTATGGATGAATCATAAAGTTTTTGAAGTTGATAATGCTTGTTTACTTTTTTGCCCATGGCCACCTGGACTACTCCCATTGTGCTCGGCATTATGTCGATAGAAATTTTTTGAAAATGTATCAGGTTACCATTATTTTTTGAAAATAAAAGGACAAAGCGAAAATACGAAGCAACCCACTGATACATGGCCTATTACTACTTCAACGTTCAGCCCAGCCATCCGCCGCCATGCAAAACCCAGAACTTCGTTTGTATTCATCCAGTCTCGTAGTTTAGAATAGAATGTCTGTCGGCTACGATTTTCTAGTTGAAATCGTGAGGTAGGTAGGTAGAACGTTTGATGCATAAGTAAAAGTACCTCGATGAAAATATGATGTTCCTATCTAAAAAGAAAATGATTCACACTCAAATACAAAAAGCCCTTAATTTAAGTTGTCCATTTGAAGGAAATGGCCAGTAACGTTTTGTAACCCGACGTATATTATAAAAATATACAGTGAATGGACAAAGTCGAAAAATTAATCAAACATCTTTCAATGTTCAATAAAGTAAAGTTAAGGGTTTTGCTATATATTTATTTGATTGAGCTCTTATGAAAGGCATCCTTTCCACTAAGAAATATGATTTTAAAAATAGATCTGTAATGTAAGACTTTGAAGTCAATTGAAATGTAGGTTTTATACTGAATGTCCGGTGTGACGGTAGGTTAAAATGATAGATATAGACTTATATTGTGTATGAGTATATCAAAGTGTCCTGTAAAAAGGTTGCAAATCGGTAAGGTTCTATCCCAAAAGGTTAATCATTGAGTGGCCACTTAAGGAAAAGTTGTATGATGACTTTCCCGGCTATCTTGTGTGATTCCATAAAATTCACATTTTTGCCCTTTTCAACTCATAAACTGGTCAATAATCCAATCCTTGTGCTCACTGATTATGCGCATAAATCCATATTATATCATATGTAACCCTTTCCTTTCGTACCAAGCCCTATAGAGGATACACTACTTCAAGCAATCATTTTAAATCAGTCCCAAAATCAAGTGATAGCTTGTGGTCGTTCCCACATCAAAAATCCATTTTGTTCAATTGCTCCTCATTCACTTTTCATTCAGCTTCAATCCTTTCTGACCACCAGCGAAAGGATTGAGCCTAATGAATTCCTCATTTCATTCATTTTTTTTCCTCTGGGAAACTCTTAAAAGTTGAAAAATAAGTGCGGTCGCTACTGTGAGAGTAGTGATATATACTTGATTTAAACATATTTCATTGAAAATTATACAAACTCAAACTTTTCCACAACTTATTCCTGTGCATCCTCATCCTCTCCCCGCAAAACTTCTTCCCAGTGGAATCTCTCTCCGCTTGTGGCGTATTTTTAAAAAATGGAAATGTGATCTGAATGGATGTGATGGGAGCGTGAAGTGAGCCCTCGTCGTCATTAATAATCGCTTGCAGAACGCAGAAGCTTTTCCCATTTTATTTTACATCGTTAGTTTCCTTCAGCTAGGGTGATAATACTACGGGGATGGATCTCCACTCAGATTTTTGGATTGTTACTTGGTGGTCATAAATTTTGGTGTGCCATCCTCCTGCTCTCGGTTGCAATCATTCATTCATTTAAATTTTAAAAAATACACAGGCTCATCATGATAAGCCCATACGTAGAATTATCATTACGATCATTAATACTGAGAAATAAAAAAAATCAGGGGAACGTGGAAGTGGGAAGCATGATATGTATAATATAAAAAAAGACACTGGGGCATTGTGCATCATCATCACCACCACCACCACTTCATCCAGCAATACATCTTGGTAAATTTCCAGTTCCATATTTTCCCTTGGTCCGGGTGTTGGTGACACATCCCCTGCTCTTCACCACACGACAACATTAATTATTGTCCACTTGGGACTTCACAAACTTGGAAAATAAAGAACGGTGCGGTGGTGGTAGGCTTTTCGTTAGTATTCGAACTATGTAGTGAGGAGGGTGAGGTGCACGCCGAGTCCTCTAGTCCACTTAAAGTATACACGAGATGCTATCATATCATCGTTATTATCACCTCGGAGAATCTCCATCTCATTTATTTACACCCTACCTACGTTACTCACCAGGACAAGAAGGAGAAAGGAGCGTTCAATGATCCAACCTAATTTGTTACAAAAAAATACCTTATCAAGACAAATTCATGTTCCACTAACAAAAAGGCTATCTCAACTTCATCTGTCTGGGTCCTTGTTCACTCACTCACTCACTCTCGCCCTGTGTGGATTACTGAACTTTGTATTTTTTTTAAATGTCCACTTGTACAAAAAGGGAATATATTTAAGGGGACCTTGACGCGATAGCGAGGGGTTTAGTTGTAGGGTGATGCATGGTAATAAACACGATGGGTCTATTTGTTTTCTGAATGAGATTTCATCTACTTCGCTTTATCATTCAGGGTTTCTCTGGCCTGCCTGCCTGGAAAAAGCCTGGGCATTTTGTAGAGATTTGTTTGTCGAGGAGAAACGGCGTGTTTGAATAGGGAGTTTTTTCGCTCTTCCTGTGAGACCCGTTTCCCGTTTCGAGAAATTGAAGATGCAATGACGGACTGCCCTCCCAGAAGACTGACAAGTTGACAAGTTACATGGTACAACCTGCAATTCTCCATTTTTAGCTTGAATGATTTAGGTTTGAGCGACTTATGGGTGTAATGAAGCATGCAAGCGCTTAAGCCTTAGCCTGTTGGATAAGGAGTAATTTGATGAGCGGAGTGTGCTTTGTTAAAATTTTGCTGCATTTGAAATTTTGCCTGAATCAACAAGAAAATGGTTGAGAAACCCATCAATTTTGAAGAGTAAGTCCGAGTTGTAGTTGTCCGTATCGCAGAGGCAGATTTGAGAATGTTCACTCTCTCCAGTTTGGGCGTTTTTGCAGTCCAATGTATCCGTTGCTTTATCCAGACGAATACACGACTTAAGTACCTCCACTCTGATTTCGTTTTTTACTCTTTTAGCTATGCTATACGCATGCTGTTTGATGTGACTCGCAGTGTTTGGAAAAGCCATCGTTTTGTTTTGTGGGTTGCTCGCAAAAGTCCTTTCTATCGTTGCACTAGTACCAGCAGTTCAGACCTGCAACATGCGAGACAGCAGCACACCTTCAATGCAAACTGCAAGTGAGAGAGAGAGAGAGATATCAAATTCGCGTGTTGCAAGTATCAAATTTACCGTGAGCTAAATCGATGTTTACAAGGTGCAATACAGGCAGCAGCACCAAGACAAATTGTGTTATCCTTTCAAGCTGAACAGCTTTCTTAGACATACTTAAAATTTTGGGGTAATTAACTTAGGTTTGCGGTAAATTTGGTCCCGTTTGTGAATTATGGATTAAGGACACCCCTATCTGTTTGAACATAAAATATAGCTGGAATATTAAAATTAAAATAAGAACTTAACAATCATACAATTATTATTACAATATTTGAAAATTGCAATGAAGTGAAGGGTACTTGCACTCGTGACGGAGTCGAAATGCCAGCCTTTATTCTCAAACTGTGAATGTGCGGGACGAAGATCCTTAAGAATGTAAAAGATGGGTGACTTAGACATCGTTTTGATTTAACGACAAAGCTGTCAAATAATTGTCAATAACCAAATCCCTGGAGTGAAATACCCCACGGTTGTTATAATGTTATGGAACATGAAAATTGACTTGAAGAAAAGCAATAAAACTGAGCCTCCAGATTAACGAAGGTCAACAACGCTCTTCTAAGCAATACCAAGTAATTCCTGCTGCCCAAAGAAAGAATTCTTTTGGAGAATACTAATAAAAAAACCTCAACTACTACCACTACTTTCATTCTACAAAAAAAAACTACACACATCACATCACTCTGTCTGCATATTTGGTATAAAGATCCACAATTCCATAGTCCATAGTCCATATATACATTTTTGTTGAAGATATTCAAGATTGCGTGCTCTCACCTCAGGGGGTCACCACAAAAGAGCACACATTTTCTTATTCAACCAGGGAAAAAGACTGATGATGGGCTGATGCCTAAAAGATGATGATACAGCTTGGGCTTAACGTTGGAAAACAACAATGCCAAGAACAAGCAGATGGGACTGCCTGAAAAAAGACGAAGAAAAATCAGGCTGTCATGAGAATTGTCACCTTGTTCTTTCACTTCTTGAAAAAAAGCTTAGGACTTTGGGAGAGAGAGAGAGAGAGAGAGAGATGTGGTGTGTGATGTTGTGACTAGAGTTGAATACATATACACACACACAATCTGATAGCCCAATATTTATAGCACCAGTCACGTGAACCTCGCGCAATTTGTCCTCAACTTCATTCCTTTCACACACGTCCACAATATATAACACTGGTGAGGATGATGAGGAGGACGACGACACTCCAAATATGTACTTTTGGACATGCTTACCATTCAGTTTCAGGATTTTCTTGTGAAGTTTTGGTGTGTGCGTACGTATGAACAAGTTGATAATCCTGATGATGCAATGAATTTCGTTATCTTTTAGGGGAAAAAATCTTTGTTTCAATCTTACTCCACCACCACCACCACCAAAATCTTTAGTAGAGCTTCATCACATCACATCACCATCATCAACTTTTTTTTAACTAAAAAAACAACCAAGGTTTATAACAGCAGCGCATATTTTAGGAATCACCCTTTCCCCCTAATGGATGCTATACGACGGAGGATAGGAAAAAGGAGACATTCTGTTGCCATTTGTTTTGTCATTTTGTAACTAATTCAATTTCTCTATTTTTGTAAATTAGCCTGATCTTGTAGAATTTTTGTGGGTTTTTATTTATTCCGGTCTTCTATCGGGGGTTGATATCTTACCTTGATTATATACTACTAGCTCTATATGAATGTGCATCTTCTTGAGTCTAAAAGGGAAATACGTCTAATATAATAATATATATTTGGTAATTGTTTAAAACGTACCCAAGTTGTCTTGCTTGTATGTTTACCCATTCATCAGTCAACAACGGGGAATAATGCAATGAGTCGTCATTCCCCTTTTGAGAAGAGACACACACTCAATTTGTTTACAAATCCACTCACTTTGTTTTTATTATAAAGTGAAGAAGGAAGGAAAAAGTTCCCTTTTTCGGATGAATTAACATCTAACCATGTTTATATACCCTTGGTTCACTCAATTTGTTTTACAAATCCACTCACTTTGTTTTTATTATAAAGTGAAGAAGGAAGGAAAAAGTTCCCTTTTTCGGATGAATTAACATCTAACCATGTTTATATACCCTTGGTTTGATGATGTTGGTTGCGTTGTGTCTGCGGACACAATAATAAAGTTGATAAGCAGGGGCAAAAGGGTGTACAGAAAAAGTGTACTTCTGTTTGTTTTATCAGGATGAGGGCACCTTTAGAGAAAAAATATGTACTTTTTTTATGATTTTTACGCAATCAACACGAAAGAATGCTTCAAGATGAAATAATAATAATAAAAATCAAGTCATATACATTTTGTATTATTATTATTGTTACAACTTCAAGTTGACAATATAGGTATATAGCATATCAAGCATGTTATTATAGTAGATGAAGATTGGGGAGCATTTGTTTTGTTCTTTCGCCTTTGACGAATAGAATAATAGATATAGGTAGGTATACTTATGTATACATCAGTTGAAGACAAATCATGGTGATAGTCGTAAAAAATCATGTTCTTCCAGATTAGGAAAAGATATAGCTCTTTGGATAGAGGCGAGTTGAGTAATCGATGGGTTGTGGAAATGCATACATTAAACAAGAATGGCTAGTATCGTGTCCCTATCATTAACACGATTATCATCAGCTCTAAAGCTGAGAGGATTGCAATCTCGGAGAATTGATGGTAGCCAAAGTATGTACGTGAGATGGTAATGAATTGTAAGATTGGATTAATTGGTGTGTCGCCAGGTTGTAGTATTATAAACTTGTCGAATGTTATGGATGCAATAATAGTGGAGTGGTAGTGGCAGAATTTGAGCTGATGTACGTAGTGAAGGACGTCTGGCCACGAAAAAAAAACGGTTGGGCTTTGGCTAATCTTTTGTTGATCAGCTACGAACGAAGAGGAAAAGGAAAGGTTTGGCAGATTTTGTGTAGAAAAAAAGTAGAGTAGTATGGAGTGCGACAAGAGGAATTCATTATGTGGGTAATTAGCGTAGAGAACGTGACATATGCCACCACTGCACACTAGAGCATAAAATGATATGACAGCTGAGAGAAAAAAATGGTGTGCATTCAAACGTTCATCTCTCACACAGAAAATTATTATCAGTCAAGGAGCATTTTTTGCCATAAAGTCAACGAAAAAAACAAAGACGCTATGTTGGGTTGAAAGCCGTGGAAAACGAGATTAAGAATGGAAGCACACGCACATTCATCCACCAAGACCCGAATGTGTTGCAATGTGGGTTGTTGGTTGTAGGTATATAATATTATGTATTGTATACACATTCCTTAACTGTTTAACGGCCAACTTTTGAAGTCAGCATCCAGGTTCCCCACTGTTTCCAAAGCTGTGAGACGGAACATCTTGTAACGCATCTCACGGATCCCACTCTCGAGTGCGGTTGTTATTCTGAAGCAAAACGTGTGTGTGCTTGCTTTCTCGGTTTAATGGTAGGAAATTGTTGAGGGTAAGTGGTTCCAAGGGAAAAGGCGAGAGATTCGTGGAGAGAAAATAAAAAGGATGGTAAGCAAAAGGAATTAGGAGTAAATGGTTGTGAACCACTTCGGGAATCACTTTTGGCAAAAAAAAATAAAAGAACAAGGAAAAAACTTTTCTCGGAATAAGAACGCTTGGACTAGAGAGCATTTTCCCATTGTTTCCTCCTCACACTTCACTTCTCTTCCAAGTCCCTTCTGACTATACGAATCGGAAAGCAACTGTAATTACATTTGTTCTAGCCTAATGGACTCTCGCCTCGTTCGAAGAATGCGAATGCAAACAAAAAAAACTTGATGTGGTTAGTTATATGATGTCGGAACAAAGTGAATTTCCCCTTAAAAGCCGTTTCCATCCTGTGATCCTGTCCTCTTTCCTCTTGTTCCTGACCCTGGCTCATAAATAAATGCAATTTGGGTGGTTTTTATATAATTTATTTTGTCGAACAAGCTATGACGTATAATTCTTGTTTCACCCATTTGTTTATTGGTTTGGTGGTTTACACAAAAGTAAAATACATCTATCATAGCAGAACGGGATACGGGATACGTAAAGATAAGCTAAAAGTGTCATCGTCATATTGCTGGGCTTCGTAGTAACCCTGTTTGAGATGGTGTGCACATGATATACTTATATATCATTCTCGACTCGATCCAGTCTCGGCCATATTTAAAGTTTATCTTAAACAGGGCATGTCTTTATGGCAAGCAGACGCTTCGTTTTATTTAAAGGATATTTAAACACTGACAGTGGAGCTATACGCCTATCCACATTAAGCTCATCAGCATCATCATCAACATGAGGTGAGTATACGAATTTTGCAAAAGTAAATGACACGATTGTTTGTCTTAAATTTTTCCTCGTGGCGAATGCGAATTACAAACATACAAGGAGTTCACATATTATAAACTTTTTCCAACCCCGTTTGTCAATCCTTGTAAATATCCCAGTGCTACATAATGTATTACATATAATGTCTCTGCATCTTTTCTTCTTTTTTTTGCAAATGTATCGACATGGATCATATCATAATGTGAGGTACTTGATGACAAAATTTACTTGCAGCCTCTGTCAGTCTCGTTCTGGACCACCGTACACACGAACGAACGTACGAATCCCTTTTCCCATCTCCCATAATTTTTTAAGAGTGTAAATACACAATCTAAATTGGATTTTTACACAAGTCGGCAAGTCACTCTTGAAAGGCATTTCAGATATGATGGAAAAGAGTGGAGACGACAGGTTCAGTCTGTCAGAAGAAGAAGAAGTGTACGAGTACGAGTAGACGATTTGGTTCATTTCACTTGACTTACTTACTGCTCCGTTGCGTTTTTAACCTTTTTTTTCTCTCCTGTGAGAATCTCTGGAGCCGGAGTTGACACTTTGTAGATTGATTTCTGTTTTCTCATCTTTGTGAACTTTTCGACGCTGCTATACGCTCTCCTTTAAAGCTTCTAACAAGAACGGTGGTGCATTTGCATTACTTACTTACATCCATTACACATGCCGGAAAATATCATTGTGGCAGGGAAAGCTTCATCATTACCACCACCACTCACCAAACTTCTTGTTTTTTTTTTGTTTTCCACCATTTTTTTTCTTTCGTTTCCTTTGTTTTGTGCTGCTTTGAATGAGCATTTGAGTGGAAACTGGCAATGATGGATTACTCCGAAGACGAATCTCCGGATTTTGACATGATAGATTCTGTGTTGGGTGTTATCCGTGAATTGGAAAAGGATGCGTCTTGGGGAATGGCCGAGTTGGATGAGAATTTTAACTTTGAGGTATGCGTACTACTACAACTACTACAAATTAATACTACTTTTCTTTATTAATTCTTTTAAAGGTTTTAATAACATTAGCTTTTTTACAAAGTAACCCTATTGCTTTATATCAAGTGTGCTAGCGGAGAGACAAGTTTTTAAGCAGAGAGGAAACACCTACATTTTTGGTTTTGGCGTTACTATTTACAACCACTACAGTCGCGATGTTAGTGCAATCTAATACTTATGGACTTTCACGATTGCTGACAAATTTATCTTACGACGTTATACATTTACATATTTTGCTTTGACGGCGTTATCCATATATGCGTTTGCTAAGTTTTTTAATTTTGGAAAAAAGCATAATGATGTGCATGGAATTGGAATCTTATTTCTTATTCTGTTTTCGTACATAGTGATGTCACTTTCATAGTCATCACAAAGAAACAATAATGACATTATAAGAAACGGACATGTAGTTTACGGAGATGCTCTGCTTTCTGTTAGTCAATATGTAATTGTGAGTCACCCTGTGATTCTTCCCTATATTGGATTACCATCAAGTCACCGTCATGTCGCACTTGCACCCGGTTTCAACGTTGCTAAACGTTGTCACTATATTGTGCAAAATTTTTAGCTTGTGACAAAGAGAATTTTATCAGAGCAAATGAGCATGACAATTGACAATGACATTTCCGAAGAAATATATATGAACATAGTTAGGTACTTAATACGGATCTCCACGTCTTGGACTCCATATTAATTTTATGTAGAGACAGACGGAACTGCGATAAAGACTGCCGCAGCTGGAGCAGAATTATTAAAAAATATATTTTTTAATAGGAACGTGTGCCAAAAAATGGGATTTGTGTGTTTATTGTTATGATTTCTCTGAGAGATGCTCAGCCCTTCTCTTACAGATACAAATGCTCACATTAGGTACATGATGACACGATGCTGACGGCTGTGTGCAGATGTCTCAACACTTATCAAACTAGTTAACCTTTTCTTGGTTCATCTTGTATAAACAATAACTATTTCACTCACCAAGAGAAGAGTGAGAGCTCCCTGTATGTACAATGCAATGACAAGTTTGCACCACCAAGTCTGAGAGACCACCGGCTGACAAGGATATAGAAAAACAAGGAAAAATTACAGTCATTTCATAATCACAACATGTGCCTTGTTCTCAAACTTTGCAATCTGAAGAAGAAGAAAAAAAAAACGATGAAAGGTGGACAGACAGTTGTTCTTGGCGTGACTACGTTAAGTTAAATGATTATTTAAAAAAAAACGTCTGAAAAGTATAATTCAGTTTTATTCGTTGTTGTACTACCCAGACCCAGTCGCATGTCATATCGTGTCGATCTCCCTTCATCAGTCGCAGTCGCAACTTGTTCATATAATAATGTTCAAAAGCATGCTGTGTTTGTGTGTACACAAAGCTGTGTGTTACCTACTGAATCCTCCTCTGCTTTGCATACACTTTTTTTTTCGTTGGAGTTGGAGACTCTTTGCCATCTGATGAATCGGGGAAGACCACATGTGGAATATTTACTCATTATGTCTCCCCTTTTTCACTTTTAAAGCTTTCGCAGTGCTTAAATACAACAACGCTCCTGTCCCATCTTTCTAAAAGATGTGATGCACTTTTAGAGCTGAATAAAGGCGTACATTATCCCAATCTCCATTTTCCCATGAATGATGATGTAAAAAGTAAAAAAAAACACAGTAAACGCAAAGCAAAACCTCCTTTTTGTGTGATTATGCGGGCAGGTTAGGATTTTTCACGAGACACGTAGGCAGGCATATATTATGATATTCGGTCGGAGAGCGAAAATGCAGGTTTTTAGAGAGTTGACTGCATAAACTCACACGTTATATTATGATGATTATGGGATGAGATGAGACGGGCTTTGGGTAGTAGTAGTAGTAATAAGTTGGGTAAAGTCTTGGAAACTGTATCCAGTACGTAGACGAAGGGTCTGTAGTCACTTTCGTAGTGGCTTTCAATCCACCTTTCACGCTCACATCTCTCACACGTCCCGCATTCTTTGTGTGGTTGGTTATGGACGTACAGTTCACCGTTCATCTTGCGTTTGTCGCTATCTCCTGCCAAAACTTCATTTTCAAAAACAATTTTTTTCTCTCTCTTAAATCTCGTATACGGGAGTTACACACGTATGTTATACCCCTAGAATGTGCATAAATGCATATTGACTAGGTATATCCAATGGGTTACTACACCGGTCGTTAAGCTTCATGTGTGTGTGAGAGAGAGATTGTCAACCAGAGGAAAAAATTCTCTGGGAATTAGTTGGTGTGCTCCGTGCTCTTGTTTGTTGAGAGAAGAGGGCAAAGTGGCAGAGTCGAGACCGAGACTCCTTTTCACTTTCTACAAAACAAAATAAAGTGCCATAATGGGTAATAATACACATGGTCCTCTGACACTGCGGAGGAGCTAAGGCCACCTCTCAAAGTCCATCTCCGATATTATTTGTATATAAAAAGGGGCTCATACGGTAGCGTACCACCGTACCGTAGTACTTTTTGAGATATATGAAGAGTGGTGGTGGTGTGGTGAAGAGTGAGTGAGTTTTCAAATAATAATGATGGGATCCCTAATGACCCTTAATAAGGCTGAGGAGGAATAGTCAACAGTTGGATTTTGAAAAGGGTAGGGAAAAGGGAGCACTTTTGGAAAAACAAATGCATTTCCCTTGTGTGTTTGGATTGTTGAAGGGCTTTCCATGTACCACCAGAAAGCCACCACCACCACCGTGTACCGTCTCTTCCTTGCGACGCAATGAGTTGTCAACATTTTGTAAGCTGATTTGGTCCAGCACACATATGCTGCTTGACATGTGTAAATGTTTGCTGGAGTAGGGATTCAAGATGTGAATCGGATGAATGCATGTAAAAAGTGGTCTGCTGTGGTACTTGAACTAAAGGTTACTCCTCGATCGCGAAGGGACATCTTATTCATCTCTCTCTAGTTTGTTCCGACAGTCGAGTCTAGGGAAGGCAAGGGACGGTGTGGGATATTCCATCTTTCAGTTACTCCTCGTGAGCTGGGATACCCAGAGTATTATTGTTACCTACTTCTTGAACATAGACAGTGAACTACGTATTAACCTACATATTAATTAACCCTTAATTTTTAAAGTTTTAATGAATATTCGATGGGAATATCGCAAAAGTTCTCCCATTAATTTCATGGATTTATTATAAAAGTGCACGTGCGAGCGCTAAAAAGGTTTAAATTAGTTTTGCATTCTCCAAAGGAGCACAAGCAAGGAGGTTTGTCGTAGTTGTTGTTTGTTTTTGTTTATCGCGTTATGCAATTATTTTTTGTGACAAGCTTTTAATGCCCCAGTTACACATTATGATTATTGGTGGAGCGAGGCTAGCGATAAGCCTGTGTGCCCGATTAATTTTAATGCATCTAAGAGCATCCAGCAAATCCCGAGGACGTGCATTATAGTCGACATTAGTTAAACAGCTAAATTCGGAGATTGAGCTTAATCCTCTTTTTAAAACATGGTCAAACGAACATTGCGTCCTCGAAAAAAGGATTTTATGTTTTATTTAATAAAAACATCTTGACGAGGAGACAATTTCTTCATTTCTTCAAGTGCTTGTGGGAAAGTGGTTTACTAGTAAATCCATGTGGATGAGATTATTTCCAAAGAGTAAAAGAAATGGAAATATTTGAGGATTCTGACATGAATGATTATGATTATTACTATAAACTATTATCCTCCGTGTGCATAATATTATTCTACACGTCTTGTTTGCGGTGGTAGGGATGTGCTTGTAGATGGAGTAATATGCAGCAGAGAGAAAAATTATGTTGAATCCTGTGGAATTTTTGAAGTGTATGTTATTAAAATTGAAATAGCCAAAAAAGCAACGAACCGGTTCTGTTTGTGTGCAAGCAGACTGCGATATAATGTGCACATGAGTGGAGTTGACAGAAGAACAAGTTGTCCTCGCGAAAAAGACATCGTCACACACGGCTACTGACTCAAAAAAGAGATGCATGCTGGAACTGCTCCTGCCTAAATAATAGGAAATATATATATATACCTTTGTGAAGTTACATTATTCGTGAAAAAATGAATATAACAAGCTTGTTGACTTCGCGTTCCTCCTGTTTTACTGGGGAATATAAACAATAACAATAATGAAATCATGTTATGTGCTTATTGCCGCACACCGCTGAACACATCCACGGTTCACCGAAACCAGTAAAAAGGGAGAAACAAAAAATCGTTGTGACTTGTGACCAGAGAGTCAGCAGCAGTCAACTTTCGGGGTACACGAAGAACGAGTTGCTTAAAATAATAAATGTTAATTATGATTATTGCTGAGTAGACTTGAGTCAGACTTGAGGAGAAAAAGTGGCTGTCCCACCGGCAGCAGCAACATTCAGCATTCCTAAGAGACTACTCTTGAAAAGAATGTGAAACTCTTGGGTAGAACTCTGGTGATTTTAATTGTAAGAAACAGAGATTTGTGCTTTAGGGAAGGCGGCCAACTTTGTTACTTTTCATGAAATCGTTATTTTCCACTTATTACATGTTGTTTTAGCGCTTGGCATAATATGTATATTTTGACAATCGACTTTTGCATCCGTTTTGAACATTTACTTGTAGTTGCTCGGAGAATGAATATAATTGTAAAGGACCTCCTGAAATGAGGATTCTATTGAGTTAACATGCAAAAAATACGAATGATATTATTGATAAATTCTTTGAATCGAGCCACAAGCCACAATATTTTGCTAATGCACAAATGACGGAAAAAGGCTGTCCACTCTAACCCTAAATATTCCTACACACATTGTTAATAACACTTTTTTATAGAAATGCATAAAGGTAGGGTTAAATTGTAAAACAT
>JAANSN010002333.1:0-24821 GCA_036850665.1 Dicranocentrus wangi | reverse complement strand
TTAATGTATCCTCAAGGTTGAATATATTCACCCAACGAAATTATCGCTTTTGGTGCTGCATTAAAAATCTGTATAAAAGAATATAAAGAGGACTGCTGAAACTGGAAACTCAACTGAAATACCTCAATCATAAGCATAATAGGAATCATGTCATTTACCTGGGCTTTGTTAGAAATGAAAGATCCACTTTCGTCATTCGATTCAAATGTAGTGCTATTTATTGAAAGATCCTTTGAGTCTTTCTTGGAGGTGGGGGGTTTATAACCCTCACGGTGGTAGCTCACCTCTCCAGGACTTCTTTGGACAGGTCCAACGAATTCGCCTTCCGATAAAAAGTCCGCAACGGTTCCTCTACTACCATTTAAATCATTTTCTTCATCTTGGAAAGAGTTGTGTTCAGATGATATTTGGTTAGTAACAGGTCCTTTAGGGGAACATGGTCCGGGTTTACTCTCTTCTAATTTTACTGAACTTTCGTTACTTTTTACAGGGCTGGTTCCCTCATTTTTACAATCGTCAGGGTTTTGTACGAAGTTTGATCGTGAAAATGTGCTAACCCCACTCATTGTGCTTTCAGCGCTTTCACGTCTTCTAGATTGAGGAGGACTGACATTAGATTTGGGCATCTCAGCTTCCCGAGTGCTTCTTGCTTTCTTGTGAATACTTTGACTGTGATCCTCATTGGGGGACGGTGATTCCGGGTTAGAAATATTTTCTACAGAGTCATCCCTTTGAATAGAAGACTTTCCAATAGTATCATATTTGTTACCCAAAGGCATTAGGGTTTTGTTGTTTCTTGTGCTATTAACTTTTTCAGAGTTAGATTGAGAAATTGTTTTTATTTCACTCAAAATACTTGCATCCTTGTCAGCAATTGATAAGATCTTTGGTCTGTATGAGGAATTTGCATTCTTATCCAAAGGAAAGGATTTTGACAGTTCAGGGGTAATAAGCTTAATGCTCTCAACTTTTTCAACGTTTCCTCCACCATTATCGATATTCTTTTTCCGAATATCAGCTACCTCACTGAAGATAAAATCTGACATTTCACTACAATCCGTATCTGCAAGGTTATGCTGGGGAACAGCTTTACTTTGTGAATGACCGGGATTTGTTGCAACGACTTTTTTCAAGCTTTTTGAAAGTTCAGGAGTATGCAAACTTATGCTAGAACCATTCATGGCCATTTTAACTTGTGTTACCGGCTTCGCGTTGATTACTTCTGGAGGGGTTAAATCTGGTGTTTTAAGAACAATGGCAGAAATCCTACTACTGCAGTCCTCCTCGAAACTTTCACTTTCGGCTTCAGTGGGAGAAAATTTTAGGTCGACTTTTTCAGATTCGTGTAGATGTGGGGATGAACTATTATCCGTCTCTGGTGACGTTAATACCTTCGTCTGATCAACCCTTTCATTTGTTGTAGCCTCTTGCTTAATTTCATCCAGTTGATGCAATATTTCCATATACACTAGTTCTTTTGCAATTTTCTCCAAGGCTCTTGTTGTTGAAGCGCTTGAAATCTTTTTAAGCTCGCGACTGTGTCGATTTCCACGATGGTTCGAGCTCAATTTCTGTTCATTTTGCTTATGCTTCACGTATGTATTTAAGGGGATTCCTTGTTTTCGAAGCAATCCTTTTGTATCATATTTGGATGCCGCGGCACGAGCAGCCAATAAATGATGATAGCTAATTTTTAAAAAATTTCATTTAGACCAGCAAAATAATTGTAAGGAAGATGTGAGATGTGTATAATTATGTCAGCTACTAGTTTTTAAAGAACCGTTACCTTGATGTTGGCAATGTTGGCGCGTGTGGAGGCAGCTTAGCTTCCTTGTTTGTAAGAATATCCTGCGGCGGTGGTTTCTCGGAACGAATGTGAATTTCCGTTCTATTACTTCTTATTCTTGATGAGCTTCCAGCGATTCTATTTCTGAAATCATTAGATCTGTTTTCAGACGGGTTTTCCTTGTCCTTTCTTGGGCGATCCACTACTTCGCTTTCAATTTCCTCGCCTTTGTATTTTTCTAATTTAGCATATTGAACTTTCACCTGACCATCATGGTCACTATTTTCTTCCCAACTTACATGCTTTTTTGATATACTTTCTTTCTTGGGAGAACTTATATATCTAGCAGAACTACTTCTGGTTTTATGTCTGACTGTTGCATGCGGTGGAGAACTTCGGAGAAAGCCTGGGGCAGACTGAACTCTTTGAACTTTACTTTTGCCTTTAGTTGATGTATGAATGAAAAGCTTCTTATTTCTGTTATCTTGATGGAAATGATCCTGTCTCGGTTCATCCCGTTTCTTAAGATGCTTCGTTAACTCAGTAACGAATCCTGCATCACCCTGGCCCCGGCAAGGGCTGGCCGATTCTATTTTCCCTGTGTTACGCTGCTTTTTGTATCCTTCCAACTTCCTTCCCAGGAATTTTTTCACTAAATCTTCTGTATAGGGCGAGGGTGATTGTCCTTGAAATTTCTTTATTGATAACGAATCCTCACGCAAAACTTCTTTCAACGTTTCTCGCAGATTTTCCAAATAGAAGGATTGCGCGGGTCTGATTAGCTTGTTGGTTCCACCCAAAGTGGTCAAGTGGTTAGGCTTCTGCTGTGGATTGACCGGCTTTCTTGGACTGAACGCTGGAACCTTTTTCCCATCACTTTTTGAAGTGGGAGGAGGAGGGAGACAGTTACGGTGGAACTTTGAAATTTCTGGTGGTTTCTTTCTGACAACACTGGGAACTGTTGGCTTAGGGAGTTTTTTAATGCTGTCCTCCCTACGTTTTACGTGAATAGTTTGCTTTTCCTGTTCATCTTTTATTTCATTTACAGGTTTCTCCGAAGTTTCCACGTTGGTTTCAACTGGTTTGTCAAATAGAATAGGAAACTGCGATTCTAGACGGAGTACATCCTCAGGCGTAATGATTCCTCCATGACAAAATGGATTACGGGCGATTGCTGACTTGAGAAACGTCGGAGCATGGTAAAAAGCCATGTTCTGCTCTCCCTACAAAGAAACAAAACAAGACCAATTTTCTACAAACAATTCTTGTAAGAGTTAAGATATATAAGAATTATGTATGTATGGGACCAACGAAAAAGCAAAAAGTGCAAACAATTTGATGCAACATAAGCTAAAAGTGCTTTGTGTAATAAAATGCAATACACGCTTACTTCCGGTTACTTTACTCTTGTAATGATTTAGTTGTTTATTTTAAGATTCAAAAATGACAGTATTTTAATATAGTTTTATAACATTAACTGCTATACATTCATCCATTTGTTTAGAAATAATAATATACGTTCTAACCTACACAGTAATAATGAACGATCAAAGGAAAAGAAACCCCATATTATGTCATTCATTATATAAACACAATCCCTCATACAAATCGTGAGGGAAACGTCTTTATTATTTTATAGTTCAAATCCGAACTGCTACAAATCTAATCTAAAACAACACCTGGATCTCTTGAGAAATTATTCATACTCACTCATTGTCAGTACATACACACCTCACATTTAGCAGTTTTAAAATGTGTGAATGCCTCGCTGAACAACATCAATTAGTTCGATGCTTTCTAAAACGCACTTGTAGTTGATTTTAGAAATGGAAACACTTGATTGACTTTCATCTTATAGTGTATACAATGTTATATACAAACTCTATATAACTGGTTCAAAGTTGTGAACGTTGTGAACTTTCACTGATGAATCGGACTCACCGTCAGTTTCACAAATTATGAATCAAGTCAGTTACTCGTTCACGACTTTGTTCAAGTGATCAATGTTGGCATCTACAAAGCAAATGAAGACTAGCACAAATTACATTCATGCGTTTATTAATCACTTATGGTAGTCCTACGGTTTTATACCTATGTCACAATATCCTATATCTAATTCTACTGTGTCCATATATTCTGTTCACATGTTCCTGTCAACACTCAACACCAATTTTAATTACAGAAGATCCTGATTTTTTGCCAACTTGCTTATAACAAAACCATTTTTGGATATATAATAATAAGGATAGATTCGTTTTCCATCAAGGAAAATGGAAACATAATTAAAGACATTTTAAAATAGTAATGTATTGCATAAGTATTTTCTCATTTTCCACTCAAAAACGTTCGTTTTTCTCAAGAAAATAATAATTACTACTAATAATAATAATCAGCCTTTCACAGAATTACTTGCTTTTTGTAACTTTTACAAAAGAAAGTGCCTCTTTACAACAGTATTTAACAAAATGTGTGTACACAGATCGAATCTCATAAATGTAAATACATATTATTTTGCAGTTCTTTGTATTACAATGATGGGTTTTTAGTTATGATTCAATTGAAGTATTTTAATGTGCATAAAAAAGAGAAGCACATGAACCATGAACTCGTGTCTTGCGTTATGAATATCTATTCTATTAACAAAGTAAATTGTATTTTATGGCACACTATTGTATTTCATTACATTTAAGAAGACAAGGACAACTGGGATGCTTGTTTGTATTAAAATCAAATGGCAAATTTTTCGTACTTGATAATAATTATACTTTAATGTATTATAGTACGCAGCTAATTCAAGCAAGGTATTATTTGCAAACCTATATCCACTGTTGTCAATTTTTTCTATATAAATTCTAGCAAATTATATATTCTCATATCGTACGCGTAAACGTAAGGTTTTGATGGATTCAATGGAAACACTTGACATCGACATTTCGTTACAGTGCTAGTACATAGTTTTATACATCTGAGAACAATTCGTTGTTCTTCTCCTACAGTATGTACGTATGTACACTTTATTAAAACGTTAGTTGAACTAAAGGTGTATGTACTTTCCTCCCAGTCATCATTCCACACCGCTTATTTTCCCTAGCAAGTTCCTTACGCCTCCCGTTCCTTCTTCCCCTTATTAGCTCCTTCTTCCCCAAGAATTGTTGCTATTTCGTTTTGCATAAATGCCCATGGAACGGTTGAGCCTGCTAAAGGACATTTCTCACCACTGGGGCAATACACCTAGGAAAAGTAAAGTGAAGGCAGAATAATTAGATCTATTCCGTTGAAATGACCCCCATAATTACGTTATTTCCTTAAATTGCCAACCAACTTACCTCTGAACCAGCACCCTGTCGCTTAATTGACTGTCTCGAGCAGGGGAAGCAGAATTTGTGGTTAGGGACAGAAGGACATTGAACAAAATGAGTATCCTCCAGTCTCTCCTGACACAATGTGCATTTTAAAGCATTTGCAGTAGTTTCAGCGGCTTCTGACACTGGTGGAGTACTACCATGTCGTGATGATGAACCTGATGGACGACGACTCACTGGAAAGACAAATAAACATCGTTAATTGAACGTAATTTACTTTTTAGCAAGTAATTATTAGCCATTCTACTAAAATCACTCTTCTAACAAACAAGCTCACTATTTCAATTAAATAATAAGTATATTTAAACACACACCATTAGTTGTTGTAATACTCCCTTGCTTGTACAACGTGGAAGTGTCAAATGAAGTCGTTCTTAACGGTTTGTCTTTGCTGACAACACTGAGGCCCGGTTCAGCGCCTGCTGGAAGACTTTCTCCTCTAGACAACATGGGTCGACCCACATTGGGATCTTCCAGACCAACTCTGTACATACCACAAAAAAGTGTATATGAATTCAAGGGTCTTCTTTCCAGGGATGCCTTGTCAATCAATATGATATGTGAACTGCACATAAAGCGCATACCTTTTGGCTTCCGTAACAGACTCGGCAGAATCTTCTTCGGATAAACGCTTCAATCCGTGCGTGACTGGGGTTGAGGGCAGTGAATTAGGTCGTCCATGTGATGACGGCTGCTGAGGCTGTGACTGTTGTGATGGCTGACCTTGTGACTGGCTTTGACTTTGATGTACCTGCTGTTGCGGAATAACTGCCATCAACCCCGTTCGCATCGATGGGAATAACAACGGACTTCCATCTAAACCAAAGAAAAGTACAAACAAAAAATTCGGTCAATACTTCACGTGTCAATCATTAGAATAATATTTTTGTCTTAAACGCGCTTCATATTTGCTTTGGCTTTCTGCGCCGTATATGGTAACATCTTTCATCGTCTTATAGATCCAAAACATAGGAAACTTCAGGGAGATACCGGTTATCTTAACTTTCTCCATTATTATAGTGAGCAGATGTTGGAATTTCAGCAAATTAATGCTATCATAGTCTACCTTATCTTTCATTGTGATTACAACAAGTGATCTTATCAAACTGTAGTTCCATGATTCAATACTGGGCATGTCATCATTATCATTATTACATTGTACATAAACCAAACCCAACTCAATGACGGTGTAAAGTAAAAATCTAATGTAGATAAAATCGTAATCGATGCAATGTTTACATAGATAGCGTACAATATGCCTCCATTTCCCTGCAATCACGCTACAGTAGTACTGCTATTTCATTCAAGTGCATATATAATAGTAATACTTAATCAAATCATCACTCCTCCTCCCTTGCATGTCACATATTGACCGGAAAATTAAATCGATTTCGGCCCAACAAAGTTAGAACAATCACTACAATCTGTATGTTTGCACACGCTATCACCATTTCGTACGCTTTTATCATGAGTAGGAAGTTTTATCGTGAAATTTAAACACGTAATAATAATAATAAGTGATAAAGGCACAACCAAATGAGTAGCAATGTCTCAGTTAGTGTAAGTAACTTTCCGAGCCCTAAACTGCAAATGAGTGAGAGACGAGATTAGTCGTATTTATAACTACTTTGTAACTATGTTCCAAGCTTGCTATCTTGTTGTTATCTTGTTTTTCAGGTCAACCCACTTGATCGTCATCATATCTTGGTGGCAGTCGTCTTCGATATGCACAATATGCATGCAGTGCAAACATTTATATTTTGGACTAATCTCGAACGAGCAGCCAGCAAATGTGTGTGTAGTAGTAATTCCGCATTGGACGAGTTAAAAGGGGAGATAATATAAGCGATAAAAAAGTCATCATCACTCATTATCTTATCACATTGTCCAGGAAAATAAGAGTGGGATGATTTTTACTTCACTTAACTTATGACTACGAATAAAACTGGCTACAACAAATACGATTTTATGACATGAATATACGAGTCTCGCACTTTGCATGAAATTATATTATCACCGGCTTCGGTTTACCGATTTAAGCCAATTCCACGAAGTCTTAATTATTTCTTGGCATAAACCAAAACAGACCTTCAGACTGCCGATTCAAATACAAGTTCAATGAATCCTGTGTTTGTGCTGTGTGCAAAGTGAATTAGTTAACATGCATTATGTATGGCTGGCACATGATAAATATATAATGCTTCCTGGATTTAAAATGCAAGAACATGCAAACTTGCAAATTGCAAAAATAACCAACTGAACATCTTGATATTTGCAGAATGTGAACACAAATGAATGAAAATTTGAAGCAAACAAGCGCAAGCAATGTAGGTATACAAAAATACATAACATAACCACATGTCAACAATCAAAATCTTTTCATACAAACCTCTCTACCATATTTCTTTCAAACTAGGCTCAACGATTCGCTCTTTGTAAATAGATCTTGACGACTTTTTTCTTCGTAAACAGAGATTTAGTTAGTTGATTTAGCTATGCTTCAAATTCACCTCGAAGACAGTCGTGTAAAAGTGTCATGAACACTTTAGAGGATTTCGTGTTAGTCAATATATAACCATATCGTCCCACTCAAATAACTAGATAGGTAAGTATATACCTATCTTTCATTTCATCAACCACTGCACACACCACCTCCCTTCTATCACCATATCATTGTGTATCATGCTGTAAACACATGGACAGTTGTAAGAAAGGGCAGCGTAGTGAAAAAAACGGCACTGTCTGTTGTCCTAACTGTAATGAATATGTTAACAAGAAGACCAAAACACTTGTCATCGTGGTCTGATATGAGTGTATTTCAACTCTGTGTGCGGTAGTTTGGTTTCTAGTAGTGGTATAAAAATATTATGTTTAGCGCACGTTAATAATAGGACTACTGCGTTGAAACGCGTATCACGATTGTGCGATTTATATCTCACTGACGGTGTAGGCGATACGTAACAAGCCATGTTGTAAGCATGTTTTTGCTAAATTCCTTTGCTATAATAATTTTGCATTTTCCTTTTCCTCATCTCGTATTCATTTCAATGCGAAATGCCTACTTACTACGTCCTATCTGGCGAAGACAAGAAAGAGGTGCAACGAAAAGATGATCGCACTTCCTTCGCATGCATATTACGGAATAAACATTTTCCTTCGTGTATAATAGTAAGATTTTGCTGGCTGCCGCTTACTTTGCAATTGCATCGAGGACATGGACACAAAAACAAATATAGAATCTCGTGAATTACATCAGATCCCAGCCCATCATCACTGATCCTCGTCAACATCGAAAATAGGCGTACGCTTAAAAGTGGCCACATTATGTGTAAATATGTGTACCCCTACAGGTTTTCCAACATTGCGATTTCAACATCATCGCTTCATCATATAGGTTTATAGGTATAGTCTAGACAAACTGTGGGGTGAAGTACATGTACAACCAACAAAAATTGACATTGATCCATGCTTTACTGGTTTGGAAGGCACTCGCGATGTTGGTGCATTGCTTACATATTATGTAAGTAAATAATATCAATGAACTATATTAAGATTTTTGTTGACTTACCACTGGTAGTATTGTTGTGTGAGGTCGGGACGGAAGTGGCAGCAACGGAAGGTGGAATGTTAATGCTGGCATTAGAACCTCCGGCCCCCATCGCAGAGCTGTTAATTCGGTGGCTATGATGGGAATGAGACATTGGATGAACAGGCGGCGGCGGCGGATGATGAGGTGGTGGTAAGTGATACACACCTCCATTCTTTTGAGGACCTGATCTTGGGCTAGAAGCGCTTCCAGCGTTGCCTCCTCCACTTCCTCCAGATGATGACGATTCTGGATAGGCTGCACAGTGTGCTCTTTTCATTTGTCTCGCCGTTTCCAGCACTGCTTCAATCCTGTCTGCTCCTTCATAGTTGACACATCCGCGGCACACAGGCTCGCTGAAATCATGTATCATGGCCCATACCATCCGGGGAAGGTCACAGAGGTAGCAGTGCTGTCGCTTGGCCATCGACATCATGCCACCGCTACCACCACTACTCCGCTCAGGTGGAATAGCAGCACCCGCACTTTTCAGCACAATTAATCTAGCCACTGTGTCACAGTTGGTGTCCTTACCCCTCTCCAATACATACATATATAGACAAGTTTATTCAGCCAGGGGGAAAGGACGCTTCCACACTCTTCCTTCGTAACACTCGTAAGAACAACTGACCCTCCTCTAGATCTCCACACACCACGCTATAACCAAACACACGTACGATATGTACCTTTCACGAAAGTCACTCACAGACTGAACCAACAAAAAACGACGGAATCGGTCAGCAACAACATAAATACAGCTTCCGTGTTGTGATACTCCTTGCATTTACTTACTACGCTTTCCCCGTCCCGCATGAAAAGTTTTTGCTTGAGCTGTGAGAAAAAACGGGATATAAAACGAGGGAGAAATGGTCTGTCCGGGATCCTGTCTCCACCTCTGCTCTTCTCCAAAATCGCTTCTCAACTACCCTTGATACTTATTTTCCCTCTTAGTGCTTTTCCCGTCGCACATCATCCAAGATCCTTTTGCTACCTTGACACGACAACCCGTTTGTCTGATAAATGAGCGGTGTTGTGCACACTTGAGCTGAGTGAGCTCTCATCTCTCTCCGACCGACTGAGAAATTCCCTTCCACGAAACGAAACAGGCAAAACTTCACTCCTGTCGTGTCTACATCCAACTATGCGTCTACCTACAATACGGTCTCTTGCTGAATGTGTGTCTATGCATGAAATGGAATGAGTGCGAGCTTCACTACACAATGCTACATGTTATGTATGTCTGCCGAGTATACATCGTGAGCAGAACATTCCAAGTCCAGCCAGAAAAAAATATACAATTTACAAGAGAGAAAATATCAGCTAGCCAAAAAAAAACTTGTATAGCTGAGGACAGGCTTAACAGCGATAAAAAGTGTTGTTGCTACTGCTCATGTCGTACATGATAACACATAGAACCATGTAGGTCTCTCTCACAAACCGATAAAATGTATGAATGCACATATACCTTTGTATTTACCAACCACACTCCCTCTGTATCTTCCATTGCATGCCTTACAACAAAGTAGCGTTCGCGTATGCTTCCTCACGAACACACCAACAAATGGAATTGAGGAGAGAGGGAATGAGAGAAGAGTCGCGTTATATATGTTATCAAAAGAGTTTCCAACTTTTCTATTTCCTCTCACTTCAATCCCTTTTTTACATATACGTACATATCTACTTGCATGCAAACACATTCGTGTAATACTGCACTGCATATATTCAAAGCGTTATTCCGAAAACTCCCAAAATGCCAGAAGGGTTGTACGGGTGTATAAAAACGGTGCGAGAGTACATGTGTGTGGAACGCCACACACCATCCAAGCACACTACCTATATTTTTTTGCCTTACACACATGTGCATGCACTGCAAGTGGACTCGGTGTACTTTTGATGATGTTATGATAATGACGAGGAGTGTCGAGTAGGTCCGACAATCCTCCTGGTAATACAAGTCCAACAAACACCACGTACACTTTAAATCTATATAACAAGTCGATATAATATGGGGATAATCATAATGAAATGTTACATACATGGTTCGTACACGGACCAACAACAGGAACATGTTTTATGTATATAGAAATTCATTAACTAGTGATATGGATAAAATACCTTATACTATTATGCATAACATAATGATTTTGGATTCTTCAACGTCGTCTGCACCGCATCGTCAGTGAGAGTATTAGGGCCAGATAGTAGTAGAAATAGTGATGCCCTAACATGATGCTGCAAGAACACACAAACTTGCTTTCCGTGTGCACTAGTAACTATTTCAGTATGTGATGCCGAGCAAGCAAGACTACGGTGATGATGATGATGATGGCGTTGGTGATGTATAGAAGTCGATGATGTGAGGACCTGACACAGCACTCGATCCTCTCCCTGGAACCCCACAATAAATTCATTGTTACTTTAAAAAGGTTGACTCACGGGATTCCGGCATGCCTGATTCCTTATTATAACCACAAAATTACACTTGTATCCCTATTACCCCTATGGATTTTCATGTAGAAGATTCCAATACTATAACTATATGGTAGTAAGGAAGGATAAGAGTGGCTATTATAGAGGATCCCAATCAAGTACAACGTTGTACACACAAATATTACATACCCTATCGTCCTCGACGTCGTCCTCATCATCATCATCATCAACGTACAGCATTCGAGTGAAGAAGGATAATATAAACATGTACATGTGGAGTTCCTATTGCATGCATCAAATGTAGACAAAAAAAAATAAGGACGTACCTAAAAATGTGAGCAGTAGTGAATAGACTAGACTATCGTATATCGGACTCCTATTATATCATCATCATTCACATTCACAAACCCAGTTCTGTTGCGTTTTTTCGTCTTATTGCACGCTCATGTATTACTTTTATTGCTTCTTCATTTTTCTTATCGAGTGAGTACATTCATTACATGTACCCTACCCTGCCCTGGTACGTACGTAACACGAAACCCGTCGTGAGCAGAGAATCAGCGGTGTGTGCATCTGCTGCATTGCATGGTACTGATTTTCAAGAAATGATTACGAGAAAAACGATGGATAGACTGGTTGTGCATGCAACATCGTGCATGTCTCAAACACACTCTCACTCACACACATACACACACCAAAAACTCGTCATTTTATGTACAAACTTCTAGCATGCATATCCGTGTTTTACTATGCTTTCCACTTTTACTAGTAAAAAATAGGCATTTTTCTACTGAAACTAACCGAGCAACAGCAACACCTCCCTAAATTACACCAAAAATGTCATGCGAGCTTTATTAACATTTTTAGGGAATGAAGGCTATTATTTCTCGCGAATCAGGTATATTTCAATAAGCATTTACAAAGCTGCTCACGATCACCTTACATATTTATTACGGTGCTGCTTAGCATGTATTGCAGTGTGGAGTGGACCTCTTTTCATCACTAACGCTCATAATAGCAAATAAATTGTAATGTCATCTCACAATCCCCACAAATACGTCGTTCGTGCAGCACAGATCATGGATTGTAGAAAATTCGCGTGCGGACTGGCAATAGCCCATTATTAGGTGCCCTTTAGCTGGTATGCCTATTTCATTGCATTTGATTGATGTATGTATTTATTTTGCATTACAGTGGCGTTTGGAATGCGTTTTCGTCCTGTATCAATCATATCCGATCAGGAACGGATGCAAAGAATGTATATTAATCTATAAAACCATTACAGCTTTTGTACCATAGTGGCTGAACCCCTACCCATTGTAAATTTTAATGTATTTGCCCGTGTTTGAAAGAAAGTTTTGCAAAAATTCATTCAGCCCTGTTTGCATGCAATCAGCAATATCCGTCCAGTATTGATCTTTTCAGACAGAGATACCTGTGCTGACATTGGTTTACAACATATCGATAGACAAATCAACCTACAAAGCTATTGATCGACATTCACAGAAAACATAATGGATCATTATATCCCAAGTTGCGGTCAAGTTCGTTTCTTGTAGCCAAATGGTAAGCAGCAGTAGGCAAGATGGTATATGGTAGTGAAAAGCCATTTTCCGCTGCTGAATCCAACGCACATGGTTCAAGAATACACATTGCAACGAAAACCACATACCAGAAATATAAAGATTATCAAATACATATCCGAATGCAAGGGTCGGCAAGGGATGGCACATCCCTTCATTATCTCAATGCAATATTATTAACTGCCGGAAGTATAAAATAGTGCTAGGTAGTTTTTGCTTTTGATTTGTTTGTTGCGAGTCTGTAATTCCACACAATAACTCCAAAACCCCTTCACCGATTTTACTGAAATTTGGTATAGTGACACTAGTTCATTAGACGGAATTCTATTGAACTACTGCCACATCGGGTCAAAGATCAAGCCGATTTTTTTCCCGAATAGCATCATAAACAGAGTGTCATTGAACAGCTTACAATTAGATACACGTGCAAAAGGATCCATTTTTGGTTTCTAGATATCCCGGGTCAAAATGTATTTTTTGTCAAACCAAATAGACCAAGTTACCTATGTCAAGTCAGGTCAGAGGCTAGTTAATTTTACGGTTCGATCATACTGTCCATCATCAAGCTTCCCGTATTGTCTCATTATCAGGTTATGAACCTGTCTGTTAATATTCCATCTTCATTTTTTAGGTTTAGGTTTAGGTTCGACTTTATTCAAGTGTTAAACTCAGCTACACAAAGTAGCTGTTTTTCCAATATTCATCAGCATTAATACTACATATTAGGTAACTCCTTTTTAAATGAATAGTGGTTGGACGTAGACAAGGCAAGACTACTATCTAAACTTATGATTTAACAATTTTCCGCATGTACATTTAACATATTAAACTTAAAAATTGATAATTTATTATGTTTGCTCCTGTTGGACAATTCCTGTTTAAACAACAATTCTTATAATAAACTAGCTGTTATAGCATGCTAATAGCATGCCAGATTGAAATACAGGCTGATACACAACCATAAAGTTTGAAACTAATAGTAATTTTTAAATTATTAAATTACTCTCTTTCTCAATATACACGTGCATGCGTAATGTACATGTTGTAGTAGAAATAGTAGAATATAAAATTCCTTTTGGGTTGACACAGCACACTCCTCCGCGCACACATATAAAGCGTGAGGAATCTTCACGAAAGAATGGAAAGGCAGGTGAAGAAGCGAGGTACACAAAAGGTACTCAATTCATATACTAAAGAATGTACCTCTATTTTTACCACGAAAACAACCACATTCTCTATAAATAAGTACGGTACGCATATGTACTTACCCACCTATTTACTACTGTTATTTTGTGTGTTTAAATGTGTTAACTGAAAGTGTACAAGTAAGACGTTTGACTTGAATAATGCAACATTCACATGGCCAACAACAAGGAAGACAAATTTTATGCAGGTTTACTGCCAAAAAGGTTTGCCTTCACTTACTCATGCCGTATTGATTTTCATCAACGTGTGAACAGTGAGCATTGCATCGGCCATATGAAGTAATAAGTAAGCTTGTTTTGTAGTGGTGTTGATGATGGTACCACTTCACCTTTTTCTACCTACCCCAAAAAAATTTACTTCGTACGAGTACCCGTACTCGTTTTTCTTCTTTACACACCACCATCCACCTAACAAAAATACTTATATAATGTATCCGTGAGTAGACCATGAGTCACTGTGGCCATATATCATGACACACAATTTTCAGTACAGGTATTTCAGAATTGTATCACCGTGTGTGTGTACAGGCTCGCAGGAATAAAGCGAAGTGAGTACACTTTCATAAAATAAAGCATCTAGCAAAATATCGGGATGACTGATGGCGCAGGAGTTGACAGGAGAGTGCATTAGTACTAGTGGTGCATAAAAAATAGGTGCTAGGTATAAAAAATTAAAATACAACCTTCGGTATTTGACTCGAAGAACTTGTTATTAAAACGAGTTGCATAATGTGAATGAGTGAGATGACTATCAACGAGGAGTAGCAAAGAGAGATAAAAGCATATGAGAAGCACATGGCATGACATTTCGTGGCAGTGGTCGTCCACAAGTCCACACGGTCCACGTATCTTTTTCTAGCGTTTTCCTAACAGCACGGATGCGTGACCTTTGACGTATGATTTCATTATAGACACATCTATCCAGATCTTCCACTTAGGTACTTTCCACGGAGCCACACACTACCCTGCCCAACTCAAAGTTCGTATTCACAGAAAAGGATAAAAATACATTCTCAAATCGTGACACTCGGCTATTAAACACAACTCCAGAATGTATGTGAGTATGCATGCATGCACACCATGTTCAACGGGAAGCGGTATGAGGTAGGGGAGCAGATGCTAAGCAGAGACTATCTCCCAGAAAGTAAATGATTAAAAACTCGTTCTTTCCGTTCTGCTCTGTGGAACGTGATAACACGGCTATGACCGGATGGAGGATACAATGCGACCAGGCTCGTCACATAGAAACTGACATGATAAGGAAACCCCAGTCAATGAAAACGTGTATTCCAATATGTTGCTCTGTTCACTGCAAATTAAATGATTTCCTTAATGAAACCAAAAATCAATAAGTCAACTTCAAAACTAATAATATTAATATGTCCCTTTCCATTTCATGACCTTCCTTTCCTTGTACTCCACAAATTATACATAAATTCCACAACAAATCTGTGCAGATGAGAAGCGAATGCAGTATAGACTGCCGTCGTTGTCGAGGTTGCTTGCTGTGCTATAAGTTTACACTAGTCCTTCATGAAGTAGCCACCTTAATCAAACCAACAGCGAAACAAAGCACTTTACTCAAATAAGAGACAGAAATATCGCGGAGACATGCAACTGCATTAATTGAGTAGCTCCCCTTGCTTCGCTTAATGCAATAATTCCACAGGGGAAAGATGTTCTTGAATGCATGCACACTTTGCACACATTCTTTTCATATTACTTTTGCACACATGACACCGCATGCAATCAGAGAAATCCCTCATAATCATGAAAGGGCTTAGTTATGCGAACAAACACAAACAAATAAGCTCATAAAAAGACCTAGGGGATGAAGTACATCACACGGATCGTCGTTTACCTTGAAGCGAAAAAATGCTTGGGTAGGAATGCCTCTACGAATTCCACTTGACATACATTTGCACTCCAGAGTCGAGGGTTCGCTCGACGCATATAACATCTTTCAGAAACTTAATTCTTTGTTTGTTAAGAAGGCATGCACAGTGAATAAGCACGTATAAGAGGGGAGCTTTGCATTTTCTCAGGCGCTAGTTCGGAACATGAATTCCATCCAAGGCGCTCATTGCTCATACATAGAATTATAGACTAGTAGAAGTTAATTCATCTTCTGTGAGCTACAGCGATTTAATAGTTTAAACAAGCTGTACAAAAATTTGGTGAAAAGTGAAAAGAGTCGAGTGGTTTGTTTCTCGCTTCCCACAACTTCCTCGTCTGTGTACATGATATAGCGAAGAAATGCCACATTGAACCCAGTTTACTTCCATTCCGAATCTCCGTCCAGAATGAGGAAGAAGTGTATACATTACATAAACACATTTAGGTGTAGAAGCAGCTAGTTGGGCATTGGTATTTGGTAAACACAGACGAAGGTGCATTTTTCATTGTGAAAGTAGGGAACCCCTCTTTAGCTCAACTTCTAGGAATGCAACGCATAAAAGTATAATATACAAACAGGTTTCGTTCAAATAAGCAAAAGGGAAACTGTATAATTCTCAAATTATGTTTATGCCGTTTGGGCACACAGTGTACGGAACGTTTACACTGGAATGGAGTTCCTCGTTCGAAATTCGTTCACACTTCAAGTCCCCAAACAAATGCAACGTTACATTCCGTTGGCAAGACTTTAGGTACGTACGACTGTGGAGTCTGGCGTAAACTTTCTTCTAATACTGTCCTCATCTCCTTTCCTCGTTTCCCGAGCCATATATTTCAGTACACGATAAGTGGGTGTATGATACGAATATGAGACGAACGTAGGACTTCAAATTACTTTTGACTCAAGTATAAGAAAAAAGAATACGTCAGGTCTCGTCCCTGCTCACCATTTGGTAGTTTCTGTTCTACCCGCTACCCATTATCCCATACTCTGCTATGCTTCGATTTCGATCCAATGTAATTTTGTTTCGTTGAATATCCGCCCTTATTGTTGTACCCTATGCTGATGTGAGGTACGGTACGTAAAAGGACCTCGAAAAGGGCATACAAATCCGATAATTTTCCAAAACCATCCTCCGAACCATGCTCATGGTGATTTGCTAGCACGCCATGGTTTTCCTGCCACTATATACGATCCGAGCTGTGATGATAATAAAAAGAGAATCGGAAGGTGCAATAGGAAAAACCTAGACTGGAGTCTAGGAAGAAGGGTGAAGATGCGTGGTGGATTCCTGTTGCGAGCTATTGATCGATTTCCTCTGCTTGCCTAACGCTTAGTAAGAATCCCCTGTTTCTCTAGGTTGTAGTCACCCAAGTTGTGCCCTCTATAAATGCCCTGGTCTAGCCCCGACTCTTGGCGCACCTTGTAGCAAAACACTGACAGGAGGGAGAGCCTTCCTTGAAGCATGCCAGATCTACAATCCCGTTTTAGTTCGTGTGTTGCAAAATCTACAACTTTCAACAACATTTCCTAACTTTAACTTCTTCATTAGCTTAATGAAATGAATTCATGCATACCAGTGTCCCTCCTCGAGATGCGAAACGATCACGCCAACTACGTTCTCATAAGAGCATTTTGAGAATCATACATGGCACTTCAATGACAAGACACACAAATGAGATCTCCGAAAAATATAAATGCGTTCGTAGATGAAAACCATAGGCAAGCTTTACCTATGCACTTAACGCTGCAGAGTGCAGATGCTATACGCTGAATCAACTTAACTTGAGCTAAATCGATAGTGAAAGCGCAGTTTAGCTTTGCTCATTTCACAAACGCTTTAGGTGGCAGTGGCAACATGCATCATCACGACGCTAGCAGGAAGCAGTCCCGGTTGCGGTTGTGAGTTAATTTACGTTTAGCATAAATACAAAACGATAGGTTACAGCCATTAACCACATATCGCGTTATACAGTGACTTAATTTAATAAATTATTCACCCCAGTGAGTGAATACATTTAAATGCTATTGATGAACAACCAGAGGTGACAAACAATTAGGTGCTTCAACGCTTAATCTTCAAATAATTGAGGTACAAAGCTTCGCTTCATAAAATCCACGACAAATGGCTGGTCTTCCCAACAAACCACTTTAGAATTAACGTTCCAAAAATACTATGCTTAACATCAAGTATCCATTCAGAAAACTTGGAAAATCCCACTTAATAGATCTCTACAATAAAATTTCAGATAAGATAAAATACGTCTATTTGAAGAGGGTGAGAATAGGATGGAGATATGAGAATTTACAAATCCAAATAAAGTTTTTCGTTCGACAAATATGTGTATGTAGGCATAGGTATATATTTTAAGAATTCTGGCCCTATATAAATATTCTCAACACGAGAAAGACTCCAAGTTTATCGTAGAGATTGTAGTTTTGTGTGTATACGTTTTGGTTCAGTTTGTGGATTGGTAGGAGAAGCAGGCAATAATGATGCTAGCACGGCTCCTCTCTTATGACTTTACTTTACCACTACACGCAAAGCAAAAAATTGAGCGTGGTATGGTGATATGACGATGCGATGCGATACAACTTAAGAAAAAACGCTAAGGTCTTGTTGCCATATAATGCCTCCTCTCTCTGTCCCGTGCTCTCTCTACTGCTGGAAGGAATTAATGGAATGGATGAAAAGGAGAGAGAGAGAAAAACTAAAACGAAACGGGCAAGCCTTTTGCTTATGGTTTGTCAAAGGAACAGGATAATATCGATTGAGTAGTTTTTTGTTGATCATGTAGCAGGAGAGGTTTTCAAGGGGAGATATCATGGTACACATCGTATCTACATTTGCTACTAAAGTGACGTAGGAAAAAGTGAGGATCGAGTGCTGCGTGGAGTCACAATCTGTAGCCAGGCTTCACTACTCACTCGCTCACAAACACTCCAAAAAACTATTTAACAGTAGTGGCTCCCAAAAAATGTATTCTACACTTCTGTCTTTTGGTTCCCAGCTACCTTCCTCCCCACACACATTCTTCGTGATGAGACCGACCGTAGACTACACAGCAGAAACAGTACACAAGTAAAAAGAAAGGGAGTGAGCAAGCAAGAAGAGAAGCAGAAAACCCGAAACCCAAGTTTATACAGATGGCTGGATACTTATAGTGCATAAACCGCTCTTTACAGCTTTCGCTGTGGATGGCAAGACATGACTTATTCCCATTTTGTGAAGAATTGCTTTTGGGAAAGGCTTTTGTTAACTTTCAGTGGTAGCACCGTCATCATGAACCCTGAACGTGGAAACAGGGGAACATGAACTTACAACATGAAAATGCAGAACGCAGATCTTAGCAGCTAACAAGATGTTGTAGAGATAGAGATGGTGAATCTTAACGTATTTATAGTGCAACGATGTATTATGAAAAATAACATTACTTGTAGAAATTCCAATAATTATTGGAAAATATGGAAAATATTGTGCGCTAGAGAAATTTTACGTTTTCAAGCCTATGTATGTATTAACTTTGCATGGAAAAACTGCATGTGCATGATCATGCTTTCTGTGATGGGTCTACCGCAATACTAACAACTTGGTGATTTTTATATCCAGTTTCAGTTTATTGAAGCTAATAAGTCAAACTCAGGTGGAAATCAAGTTGTCCTATTGACGACGAGCATGTGCTTTCCTCCCACAGCAGACACTTCTAACTGCGCTAATTTGTTTTAAACCATTGTTGATTCTTTAGTGAATTTCCCCCACAGCACTTGAATTTGGTTCACATTTCACGAGAAAAATAAGCATATTTGATAAGTAAAAGTTTTTCACTTGGAGAGTCAACCTTTTCCCTCATCATCGGAATTCATGGCGCGTCTTGACCATCGTTTTCTCTTACCTCTTTCCTCGCTTCGTTCACTTCAAAGTTGATCTGGGTTTGGCTCTTCCCAAGATGGGTGGAGGGACGTGGGCATACATAAAGAGAAAATAGGAAGGGAGGAAAAGGAGAGGAAAGCTAACGGTTACGGCATCTGAATATAAATCAACTTCCCAGTTCTTTTTAACCCCAAACACTTTAGTACATATAAGTGAATGGATATATCTGACTTCACATACATATATAAATACTAGAGGTTTTCTCCACGTTCACACAATGGTGTTCCAACCGGATTTTATTTTCAGCTCCTGAGGGATACAATAAGGAACAGTGAAAGCGAGCAAAGAAAATGTTTGACAGACCATTGGAAAAACATATTGCTCTTCCGATAACTTTCAGTACTTCTTGCAGTGGAGAACTCTGCCGAGACATCGAACGGGAGATCGGAAATGCAACCTCGCTAATAATAATTCAAACCAAACCTTACCTTGTCATGACAAGAACGAGAGGATAGCTTAACGATAATTAAGAATTAAGGCAGATTAGTTAACAAACATACTTTAAGGACTTGATAAGCATTGCGGAGGAAGGTGCTTAATTTTCAGTGGCAAAACCGATACGAAGGGCGGTAACCTTATCTATTATTGGAACATCTAAATGTAATAAGCGAAGCGAAATTTAATGTTCACGAGTGGTGAACTTCACGACAATGTATCCAAACTCCCAATTACTTCGCTTGTCTCAGGCACATAAAAAGCAGTGTATCCCTTCCCTTGCATCTTTTAAGAATTTTACCAATCGATATGAGTGAAAAGTGAGACTAGTGAGACAGATTTTCGAGAAAGAACTTTCCCTTGAACATTTTAAGAACGCGTACCATCTTCCGAGAAGAATCAGTTTCACAAAGTCAATGTCAATAGTAGTCATCTTCCAAACGAATCCACTACGTAAGGCCGGCAGGCAGTCGGAGGAGGATATCTTGCGAATCTTCCCCAAAACACTTTCAAACTCTGTATCATCAAAATGCAAAATTTCTACACACACCTCAACCAAATTCCAGTTTCCTTACGATAGTTACGATAGAAAGACTCAAAAATGATGAGACGATGACACTTATCCTACATAGTATTGCTTAAGTTGCATACATTGATCATAAATACCAATTTTTGGAGAATTTTCTTTCACACATTACGGCCTGCACACTCGCACAGTAAACGCAATATTATTATTGGTCTGTTGAATTCATCTATTTATCATTTGCAATTCACAATATTTTTGTATGCCGTATGTATTTCTGTGTAGTAAGTTAGTAAGGTACGTATGATTACACCTATTGACTATGTGAGTGTAAATGTGTACTATACACGCAAATACGCAATACGTACGTATACTTGTATAACAAGTACTGCATATATGTATACTAGAGTACCCAGAGTTGGACAAATAAATATGCGGGTGGGCATGCCGGGCATGTGAATAGTAAGATTAGCTCTCTTAAGTACGTTCGTCCTCGTATGTAACTTGCATTGCATAATAGACGGTAATAACAAGATTTTGGTTTGGGAAATTTCATTGGAACAACAGAAACCGGCCCATTATTATTTACAGCACTGGAATTTAATCCTTTCCATTTTTATTATCATTTACAAACAGTTGTGGACGCATTTATTGGGGTTTCGTAATTGTGGCCGGAATTGTTAATGTAACATAATATACCTTCCTATCTACGTAAGTAGTTATACTTCTTGTAGGTTGTCTCGAGCGAAAACAAGTCATTCACATACATATCATTTTTATTATTATTGTTATTTTTGATTTTGTATAACTAGGGCAGAGGTCAGCGCTTTTAATAAGTCATTAGATTTTATTAGTGAATACTCAATATTTTAAAAATTACGTCATACGCAGACAGTAATAAAAGTCATTAGTCATTAGTGTGTAGTGCAATTTTAAGTTAATGATGAAGAGTAAATCTCAAGCGTCTGCATCAGCAGGCAATTCAAAACCGTCGTTAGAGGTGCTTATAGATTCTCTACTAAAAGGTAAGTTAAAATCATTTGAATAAGTTGAAAAATGCATTTTTATAATACTAGGATGATTTGTTCCATAGATGGATGTAATTTGTTATATTTGATTAAACTTTGTACTTTACAGAGGCCACCGAAGATTTTGAGGAAACGCCCAAATTGACTTGGGAGTGGGAACATTACTTAAGACTTTCGGGGCTTATTCAAAAGATCAAAGAAAGGGAAGCCGTTAGGGATAGTTTGGATAAGCAAGATAATGTCGATGACAGCACGCGACGAGCTTCAGAACTTCCTGAATTCATTCAGTGGCTGCGAAGAAATGAAGCCGACTTTGACAAGATTACTGTTGGGCCGGTTGACGGAGACTGTGGATTTGGTCTCAAAACAAACGTGCCGTTAAAGTCGGGAGAACTAGTCTTTTCTGTCCCAAAAAGCATTGTGCTTTCAGCTGAGAAAGCCAGGAATTCAAAGCTCTGTAAGCATTTCTGAAATTAGACTATTATAGTAGACTGCGACTTTACAAATTTTTACGCCACTGTACCGTACCTGATTGTCTCATTCAGATAACATATACTAGAAAATATTCTACCCTCATGTTTTAGCTATTCTGGTGGACAAGGATCCAATTCTCTATAACATGCAAAACGTTTTGTTAGCCATGTTCCTTCTATACGAAAAATATGTGAATCCCGAATCATTTTGGAAACCTTATATTCGCATCATGCCGTCTACATTTGATACGATTGCATACTATTCAGAAGAGGAAATGGCACTTTTGAAAGTTTCACCAAGGGCCTTCCGTAAGATTTGTTATATATCATTACATACACTATACGTAACGTATTGATGAAAACGGGCAGAAAAAACAGTAGTATAATTTTTGTGTTAATTTATAGGCGAGTCACTACGAATGTACAGACATATTTCTCGTCAGTACGCATATTTTCACACCAAATTTAAGGTACATAACAACATTTTGCCTGCCACAGATTTTCAGTTTAACACGAGATTCGACGTCTCATTTTGAGTATATAAATAAATGCAATAGGATGGATTGTTGAATATTCTCTTAGAATTCTACAAATATGACGGCATCTAAAGGATTGAAAAAGATCTTCACTTACAAGAGATATACGTAAGTGTTGCCGTTTTCATTTAATTCCTTAGTTTCTGCATAGGTAATAGGATTGTGCCATGCCACGATGCTAAAATGTTCACGAACTATTTATGATGCAAACCGTTTTGTATGTGTACATTACAGATGGGCCGTATCTGCTGTCTCCACTAGAGTAAATAACTGGCCAAAAAGAGAAGATTTTTTGTGTATGGTACCGGTGCTGGATTTATGCAATCATGGAGAAGGAGAAGTGATCTCAACCGATTATAATGACGAATCTGAGTCATTCTTATGCTACGCTGGTCATGATTTCGCAAAAAATACAGAATTTAAAATGTTCTATGGTCATCGTTCATCCATTGACTTTCTGATTCATAATGGATTTGTACCAATTAACTACCGGGATGACATATACTTCTTGGATCTAAGCTTAGGCGCAAATACAGCTAATAGTGTACGCAAGTTGGCTCTGCTGAAGGAAATGAAAATGGACACTCGGATGACCTTTCCATTGTCCCCTGAGCGATTGAATGGTGCAAAAAAGCTATTTGCTTTTATTAATATATTTATTGCGAATGAAGGTAGAGAAAGTTTGCGTTTTATTCAAATTAGGTATATTGTAGATGAGTAATCAGCAAACTTTAATTAATAACAAACACTGTTCTATGTCCCGTAGAAAAGCTAACAACCTTCGAGCAGAGCGATGATGTTACTGCTATTCTGGAACAACCCAATGCAGAATGTCTACAATATCTTCACGACCGTTTGGAGTTGATGAAACGAGTTTCTGACACTAGCATTGCATCTGCGTTAAAAACGCTATGCGCAAATTTGAAAGTGGATGATTCACATAATTCGACAAAGCCGGAGGAAAGTCATTCAAAGGTTAGCGGAAACATACTGCAACTGCTTCGAAACGAGTTAAAACTTCTGGAAATGCTGACGCACTGTTGTAAAGAATTGAAAACCTCGATGCAAAATGGAACGTTGCCGGATTCTGAGAGCAAGAAATATGATGATGCCAGAAACGAAGAAAAGTCTTAATGACTCCTGTCGACTATTGGGTGATATTAACATGCTAATTGCTTAGGCCCCGTTCTAAAGGTTTAATTTCTAGTTACCAAATAAACTTGTAAGAGTACTATTACTATTGCTTCAATTATTAATACTATTCTATGAGTTTGAGTACTGATAATTCTACTTATATGTTGTAATCAAATCAAACGCAAAAATATGGTCTCTTCCAAACCTGCTGTACATGTGCAGTGTACAGTAGCTAAAAACGCGACAAAGCCATATGCATACATTCGCATACGGTTACCTCTTGTTATTATTGTTTGTGTTTATAGCATGCGTAAGTTTCGAAAGCCTATTTGTAAATTGAATGAAGGACGAAATTTCTCTTGCCTGAATAAAATAATTATACACTGTTAAAATTATGGTCGAGCAAGTTTTATTCATATATGCAATTTGTAATCTTGACAAAGCTTAAATTAAGAATATTTCAATAAAGAGAAATATTTAAATTTTGCTCTCATATCAGATACCATGTAAGCCCATCGGAAATCTGCAACTGCGGTACGCCTTATTCGTGTAGTATAGAGCAATGTGAGTATACATTAACTCAACTCACATCACATCAGTTCGCTTAGTATTGTGCATATCATATCGACTCCGATGGTGTGTGGATTAGTTTATATAGCCACTATCATGCATCACAAAATTCACTTACAAAAAAGTTTTTGATCAATCACCACTACTACCTGCCTCTAGGCTGACTGGACTGGAAAGCACATCATTTCATTTCATTCCGAATGCCGATAAGTGGACAACACAATTGGAGGTTTCAGAGATATGACTTATTAGCCAAAATGGCTAATAAGCGAAACGAAAAATTAGCCATTTCGGGGCGGGAAGCTAAAATTCAAGGCTTATTAGCTACGTTAGTTTTAGCCA
>JAANSN010002332.1:0-24824 GCA_036850665.1 Dicranocentrus wangi | reverse complement strand
AACATCCTCCTCAGCTGCAGATTCCTCTGCGGTATCTGAAGCTACATCAACGGACCCCAACGCCACGACTACAACCCCACCACCTAGTACTACTCCGACTACCACTCCGGCACCCACCACTCCACCTCCCACTGGTTCAACCACAGCCCCCACCACTCCTGCGCCAACTGACTCGACTACCACAGCCCCTACCACTCCAGCGCCAACTGACTCGACTACCACCCCTGCCCCCACCACAGCAGCACCCACTGATTCAACTACCACACCTACCACTCCAGCGCCCACTGAATCAACTACCACTCCAGCACCCACTGATTCAACTACATCAGCACCCACTCAATCAACCACAACCCCTCCCACGACTCCACCCCCTACAGGCTCAACTACACCTGATCCAAATGCCTCAACAACTGCTGCACCCACTAGCTCCACTACACCTGACCCAAATGCCTCAACAACTGCTGCACCAAGTGGCGGAGGCTCAAGCAGCTCCTCTTCCAGTAGTTCCAGTTCTTCGGCATCTTCTGGATGCGCAACAAATAGCACAGCCGACTCTTCAGCAAGTAGCAGTTCCAACTCGACAGCAGATGGTGATTCCAGCTCATCCAGTAGTTCTAGTAGCAGTTCGAGTAGCAGTAGTGCGAGTTCCGGAGGATGTGTCTGTACCCCAAGTAATGACACGTCCACGACGACAACTACCACCACGACTACTACCACTACCCCACCCCCTACAACAACTACTACAACTACGACACCAGGTAAATATTAGTTAACAATCTAACTTTGGTTAATTTGACAGAGGGCATAAACATATTTTAGGTATGCCCTCCTATAGTTTTTATATACCTAGAGGCTATACAGACCTATATCCCTATACCTCTCAGGTATTTGGGCTAGTGACGCATAACAAAGTTCTTATGCGTCAACACGGAAGTTGACGCATAAGTTGGACTATCTGTTATGCGTCAACAGCCCAAATACCTGATAGATGTAATCCTACCTGACAGAGTGTGGAGTCACGAAATTTCCCAAGGGTTTCAAATACTTATATTTTATATAATAATTTTTAGCTCCAACCACTGCACCAACGACGGCACCACCAACGTGTACTTGTCCAACGTCGGATTCCAGTTCAAGCGCCGAGTCATCAGCGAATTCTACAGCAAGTTCAGATTCTTCATCCTCGTCATCTTCTTCTTCCTCATCTAGTAGCAGTTCATCCAGTAGTAGTAGTGGCAGTGGCCAGCCATGCAACGTTACAACTACAACAACGCCGGCACCAACAACGCCTCCTCCAACCGTAGTAACAACACCAACTACTACTGCCCCCACGACGACAGTTAGTACTACAACAACTCCTGCACCTACAACTGCTGCCCCGTGCCCAGTTAATGAAACAAGTACTACACCAACAACAACCACCACTCCTGCTCCTGTAACAAATGCCACCACGACTGCAGGTAAGTGTTTAATTATAAATGTTTTAAAACTCAGATGAATCCCATTATCCGAATACCCACGTCATTCAATACTAAACTGCTACTATTTTACTCATTTACTATTTTAGCCCCTTGTCCAGTTAATGAAACAAGTACTACACCAACAACAACCACAACTCCTGCTCCGGTAACAAATGCCACCACGACTGCTGCCCCTTGTCCTGTTAATGGAACAAATGAGGATACGGGATCTTCCTCCTCATCTAGCAGCTCCTCATCTTCATCGAGTAGCAGTTCATCCTCATCATCATCGAGCTCATCGTCGTCCTCGGCTTCCTCCAGTTCAAGCAGTGACTCTGGATCGAATGCCACTGCCGGTTGCGACACCACTACTCCAGCTCCGCCGCCACCCTGTGACTGTTGTGATAGATGCCAGGCTCAACCTCAACCTGCTCGTTATTATTACAACTATCCACCTCCGCCAAGCGAAGTGAACTATCATCCATACACCTCCCACAGTTCTCCCCTCTCCTGGGATATTTATAATGACTTACGAAACCAACCTCCTCCATATGCCGGAAGCCAATATCATCAGCCCTACTATGGCGGACCCGCTTCCATGCAACCCACCTGGCCATTCTTCCGCAGCGAGGACATTGACCTTGGCGGAATGGAAGATTTGCCAAAACAGGAGCGTGTTATCGAAGCCTCTTACTACGCCTCCATGCCTGGTGCTATTAGAGGCCAAGTTCCTATCATTTTCTATCCCTCTTGTGGTAAAGATGCGTATTTCCAACCAGCGGTAATTAGTTACTGCACAGCATACCATTCCAATTCCAATTATGGTCGGAGTATGAAGGGCTTCGGCGAAGAAGATTCTAAGGAAAAGTCGGAATCCCCTCCTTCAAATGTGCTCAACATCCCAGATTTAGAACATGACAAATGAATAACGCTCGCTGATACACATGTTAGTATCTAACTAATTTATTGATTGTTCCACAGTTTAATTCTAATGGTGCCTACTTATTTATTTATTTTATTTTATAAGAATAATAATAAAACGTTTTCCGTCAAACAAGCATATTTATTCTTCTGTCGATCCCTTATTTTTCTGGCTTGGTTCTCCTCCTTCCCCAAACAAGTCTTCCCTGTCACTTCCCCCAGTCGTCGCCTACCCACAAACAAACACGGTAGAAAAGGTTATACATATAAGCTAGCTAACAGAGACGTAAAAAATTGATATGCTAGAAGGGTATTGCATGATGAAACTTCTTTTTTTATTGCTGGATGCCTCCAGCAGCCACTTAAAATAGTGGAAGCTTCACAAAAGACATACTACATAATACACATTGTACACAACAACAAAATAAGGAAGACAAGACCAAGAAAAAAGATAACTAGATTACCTGAACATCTTGTTCTTGTTGTTGACGGTGATGATCTTCTTGATCTTTGCTATGGGCATCTACTAGCCTCCCACTCTTAGTTGTATTACTGTCAGCAGAACTTCCCTTTCCCTTCTCCTTCTTCCCCTTTTTCTTGCCACTGGAAGTTTCTCCGGGAGAGCTGTCTTCCTCCTCTGGCGTGAGTTTTTGGTATGCCATTCCCATCCTCGAAGTTACAAAACTTGGCTTGCTAAACTTTCCTCCTTCTTTATTTGCTGAAGCTGTTGTTGTTGTTTCTTTCCTCTTCTCTGGCACCATTATACCACTTGTTGCTGAGCTATCATCAACATCCACCACCATTACTTCTGGAATCTGGAGAACGGGTTGTTCATCCATTTTCCTTTCCGAAACTGGATCTGGCATTGTCTGAGGCGCATTCTGTTCATTTCCATCTCCAACGCCAATCAGATCGTAGGTCACATTGGAAAATCCGAAAGCCCCTGACTGGGCGTCTGTCACCGTTTCCGGAACTTCTACTGTCACTGGTAAAGGCTCATCATCAACTTGCTCGGCTCGTCGAATGCTACTGCTTTTCCCTGGTTTTGGTGGGGCACTTTCACCCCCAACTCCACTAGTCGTTTGTTGTTGCGCCCCCTTCTCGTGGCTAATTGTGACTGTGGAACCTCTCTCATTAGTAAATCGGGCAAAGCCAAAAGACTGCAAATTTCCACTTAGAGTGCTACTCCTTCTTCCGGGCACGATGGGGATACTCATACTTGGCATTCGATTAAGTACCGAGGACACCGACGAGAACGTCAATGGCGGATATCTATAAATTATAGTATACAACATGTCCACAAATATATCATTCAAAGCGAATGCGTCTCTAGTCTCTGTACATTTTTCTATCAATTCCCCCCCCCTCCTCCCTCTCCACTTTGTTTATTTTAAGATGCGCAAAACAAATTGGGAGAGGGAAAGGTTAACTGGGAATGGTTTCATTCAACGGACGTGTATTCCTTATTAGTGTAATGTTATATTCCACGCGAATACCATATCTTATCGTGATATCTATCTACGACGGGGACTACGATTTTTTCCCGGGATGACGACAAGGCGAACCTCTCTGATGATGGTGACGGGAAAAGGTCGCCGTCCATATCCTCCCTTGTAAAAGGATAGAGAGAAAAGGACGGAAATGCTAGCGACTTTGGCTCTCTCACTCTCTCTCTCTCTACCTTCCTCTCTCTCAAAACTTTCTCTGGAAGAAAGGGGAGAAACATGGGAAGAAAGGCTTGGAAAGGAAACAAGAAATGGATTACGGAAGATTGTGGAGAACAAGAAAATAAAATATCACAAGAGAAATGTGTCCTGTTAGCTTTGCACATAACATTATATCATCATGATTCTCCGACCCTTCTTCCTCTCTGTGGTACACTAGTGCCACTACTACTGCCACTATCCTTTCACGCATATCTATATGACAGTATACACATTTCAGCTTGTTGAGAACCGGGATAAGTTGGTTAGATTACTGCATTAAGCAGCATTCCAAGTAAAAGGACAGGAGGACAAGGTAAATAAATGAAAGTGTCCTTTTTCCTTACACAGCGACAGTCCCAATTCCTTTCCTCGCAAACGCCAAAAATAGTTACACTGTATGACTCTTATTTTCGTACGGAAAAGTGTGTTAGGTTTAGATTTGTTTTCTTTCGACGACATGGTCTCTCTTACTATATTTATTCGCTAAGTGAGTTCACTTTCCCTGTTTGTAATTCATGATGGGTAATTTATGGGACAGGTCTTGTTTCACCGCAGTCAAAAACTCGTACTGACACATTACTTGACTGTAGAACAGGAAACCATTCTCAACTTTTTATTTTCTCAACTTTTTATTCTGCAATTTTGAGTCCCGCAGTAGTAGTAGCAGGAGCAGCAACGAAAACGAAATCATTTCCGAAATTATGGTTTATTGAAAGAAGGGGTAGCTACTGAAACTGGAAGCAGTAGCAAAGCAAAAGTCTGGATTAAATCGATGGGCGTGGTGATACTCAATTTGTATGGGAAAAATTGATTACCGATAAGCTATGCCATACGGAATGTACGGAGTGTTACTGCTATTTAAGATTGAATTTCGTGTTACGTGGACGGACGAGCTATATATTCGTGGAGATGGCAAAGGGAAGAGTGTATAGGCANACGGACGAGCTATATATTCGTGGAGATGGCAAAGGGAAGAGTGTGTAGGCAAGTGAGTCTAAAAGCATTTAACCCAAATTCCTTAATCGATTTTTCATCTGTCCATTAGTCTCCTCTCTGTTTCTCGCTTCTAGGGTCTGAATTGAAGCTACCTTCAATTTTTCCCCTGGACTGGTAATTCCATTAAGCCATCACATCACACTAATAAAATAACTGCTTTTAGTGGTTTTTTTTCTCTCCCGCAAACTAACAACACTGCCTTACCCGTGTTTCTTGTTCCAGATGAAGATGAAGAGAGCAAGTCCAGCAAGGAGGGCAACTAGGAGGAGGATGACAATGAGAGTGATGAGCCCTCCGCCAAGGCCCGACCCTTCCAATCGGTCTTGGGCTCCTGACGGAAGCAGCCGCTCCCAGGACTCCGTCAATGTCACTTCAATTACTCCACTCTCTGCTCAAACAATCCAAAACAATCGATTTAAACCACGACTGGTATAGTAGTACTATATAGCATTTAGCAAAATGCGGATTCGTGTATAAAAAGCAAGAAAAGTAAAGCATTGCACACAAAATGGCTTCCTCCTCCGCTCCACTGGATATTTGCAAAGCATGACGGTAGTAAATTAAAGTTGAATCTGGTAACACATTGTTTTCATACTACCTTCATTAATTAGACACGGGCAATTAAGGACTTGGTAGCATTGTCTAGTCATACTGATCTACTGCAAACCGGATACCTAGTCAATTAACTACCTACTACCTACCTACCTACCGTTGTTATATCGGAGGTAGTGAGAAAGTAAATAGGAGGGGTGGCTGACCCACAGAAAAATCTTTGCATACAAAAAATAAGCTTCTAAACCACGAACAGATAATCCTCAACAAAGAAACACCTCATTCGTACATATACATACCTTTGTTGAGAATGGATTGAAATTTCAAAATGAGGCTCTGAATCCTTCCCATCTCACTCTCGTTTCTGGTGGTGGGAACGACCACGAGGTGGGCCGCTTTCTCCTGATATCTGGTCAAATGCCCACTAACTTTGTCGGTCAATTTTGCTTGCTTCAGTTCCGCCTCCAACTTTGTGTACAATGGGTTTAGTCGGAGAGACCCGGAATGGCGAATTTTTAAATGGAATCCTATACGGGAAAATTGAAATAGAGAAAGCGGAAGTAGATTCAGTTGAAAGTTACATTTTCGCTGAATAAATATTTGAAAAGGAATGTATGGGGATGCAGAGTTTGCAATGTGCTTGTCCATGAATTGCCTTGCCACAACAGCCACAACACGCTCCGTGGGATTATCAGTGTTTGCCATACTTAACATGATTTCAACCCTGGTGATAATCCTTCCAGAGCAAAAAGTTGGAGTTTTGAGATAAATGAAACGCAGGTGTTGATTTGTACTCACAGTGCAGATAGCGTGTGTGTGGTATTTATATCACTTGAGAAAATGAACAGTGAGACCCCGTCCATCCTTTCTGTTTTTCTAGGGAATGGAATGTAATTAGGATTAATGCAAGTTTCATGCTTTTCCTTGTTGGCGTGGTGTGGAAAAACTTTCTCATTTCTCGCCACTTGTGTGAGGCTCTCCCTCCGGGCTTGACTTCCTGGGTGGAATATTATCTGCTGCCATCGTCATTTCTCTTATTACATCACACAACATCAGGAAAAGGAAAAGCTGGAGAAAATACGGTGGCCATTTTCACTCTCTTGTTGCTCTTGTCTCTTCCAGATAATTTTGGTGGGAGACCCCGACAGTTTAATCGCTTTCCACTAAACTAACGCAACGCATTGTATTATGCAACCGAAACAAAAAAGGGAAATGGGTCATCACTTACCACAAATGGGACAACAGAATCCATGAGGAATAATAGGATTAGCACATTCATTATCTACACTCTCTTCACTGCAACTGACCAATGAACAGATCTGAAAAGCATTTACATTATGTAAAACATTTACAAAAGGTCCGTGAATGTGAAGGAGGGTTCTTCCTACACAAACTTCCTACACAATTCCTCGGTTGTTTTTTTTTCTCTCCCATCGTATTTTTACTCACTTTTCGTTTCATTTCCCTCCCGTAATTGGAACAAATGCAGTGATCACTATCTGCATCATCGGGATGACAGTGGGGAGATGAGGTATGATCACCAGACCGAGTGCTTCCGTCATTATCCCTAATGGAGAAAATGGTTTCAGGCGCTTTTTGAAACTGGAGCTTGCCCAACTTGGAGTTCATTAGAATGGCCACGTCGGTATATGTCTGTTTCTGTGAATACAAACATAATGAAATAGAGCCAAATTCCAAGTTTTTTTATTACCGTTATTATTTACTTTCATAAATAAACTGGGATACGATCCGAGATATACTAATATGGATAAAAAAACCTCTAATGAAATATCATTCTCTCTTTTCAACATTCCACACGTGTCAGCTCGTCGAAACGAATAAGCTCCTACATGATTATTCAATCGACTGACCATTTCATCTCATTTTCTGGGCTGCCTGAAGGGAAGAAGATTATTTTTTCCGGAAAATGAAAAAATATATGAATTCAGGGTAAAAATGGGGAAAAATTCTCTGGGCAGAAAGGATCATTGGTAAAGCTAGTGAATAGCGAGATGAATATACCTATGATGATAGACTTGATGGTGAAACCTTGAAACTTTTTTCTTTTTCATCCTATTTTCCTCGCGAATGTTTACGTTGATGTATGTAAGCACCACAGTGTAATCTGAACCCACAAGAATGCATATTATACTTTTGTGTACGCATAGTGCTAGTTACCTTGTTGCCGAGAAAGAAGCCTGCGATACTGACATTAGATGAGATTTTCAAGTTGAAAGAACTGTTTGCTGGGAATCTGACAGAGTCATATTGACACGGCACCCTTTCCACGTGAGCTACTCCGGGTGATAATACCCTTCTCCTATTCAACAGGCTGGTGCTTTTCTTTTCATCATCTTTTTCATTCCGACGGATCCAGTTATCGGGATGAAACCAATCCGCTCGGTAGGTTCGTAAGAAATTTACCTCTGTAAAATAGATTTTTACAAAATCATCGTTTTCAGTAAGGAAACCATAAACATCACCTTCTTCTGGCGTGAATGTACAAGACGCAAATCTTGCACAAAAAAGTCGGTCAGAAATAAACAACAAAAGTTGAGTGTCTGATGGAGAACATCTCCAGAAAACATTTTTTTAGTTGGCTCCCATAGTGGAATTATGATTCATTTAGGATGGACGCGTGTAGCTTGCAAATACCAACAAGGCATGCCCCAATGTACCCAGGAAATGGGCCGTTTATTACCGGAAAAAAAGTTTAGGATGGACATGAGATGGTTTATTGAGTGGCTTTTCACTCTTGGCAAAAAAAATATCCGAGTTCCAAGGGTCGGTCGGTGGCGGTGGTGGGAGTTGGACGATGGACGAAGAAGGAACTAATCCGTATCATCATATTATTGGTAATATCGTTGCACTTGACTGAAATGAAGATGCAGTAGTGGTAAATGCCGATAGTTTCAAGAAAACCTAGCAATCTTCCGGCTTATTCTATATTAATGTATGTTCATGGATATGGTTCACTATCTGAGTCCAGAAATGGGTAAAATCCCATTTTTATCCAATAACTCTCTTATCTATATTCCATATTGATGCCCACTTGCCACTTGCTCATGCAAGCTCATAGTTTAGGAAACCAAGAGGAAAAAAGGATGAGCTATCAAGTCTGTGCAAAACGGTCGGCAATAAAACTAATGTGCCTTATTGCTTCATGGCTCTCCATCTCAAGTTGCAAAAAAGGGGCGTATTTCTGGCCACTACTACTACTCCATACACAAACATATACTGTCCAGTTATAATGCACCATTTCACTGTCTTTCAATGTTGGTAATGTAGCAGTACATCTTCAGAATGAAAAGTAGACTCACAAGTCCGCACAACCTCGAAGAGTTTTTCCTCTTCCCTTGTCGGTCGTGTTTACCCTTTTGCTTCGTCCTGCAAAGAGCATTTCTGGAGAGCAATTCAAACACGATATATACCTATGAAGTACCTATAACCGGACTAACGAAAACGAAAGATGATCAGAATGATGTGATGGTCTACCATTTCTTAACAAAAAATCTCCTCAAGTGTAGTATTACATGGACACTAATCGGATCAACAGGAAGGAGGAAAAAAGCCGACTTGAAATATATGCATTCTACATAGGCACTCTAGTCACTTCACGTTTTTGAACAAATGGGATAAATGGACACATTAAGTGCGTCAAGTGGTGGCCCTTCTCTTCAATTACAAGCACTTACGGACTCGGACTAGTTGAGAGTATTATGGTAAATGTGAGTTCAAGTGCTCCTCATACGAACTGCATGAGTTTAACCTGAAAAGGTGAATTACTACAGAGTTACATTGGTTCGGAAACTATATTATGGTTTTCCGTTACAATCGACTTATTTTTCTCGGTTTCACCTCTTCACCTTATTAAATACCGTAATTCCCTTGCATCAATGCCACTGACAATTATTATTGGCGTGGGAGGAAAAATATAAATATTGTTTTATGCGGACAGCTTAGCTTAATAAACAAACTTTTATAATCATACAGACGAAGTATGCTCATACTTATCTAAAATTTATAGAATATAAATGAAAAAGTTGTATACAGAAACATGGGACAATACTACTTATTTTGATATAGTTTACTATATATATATAGTATATATTGGTTTAGGTTACCTCTCCCGCGGCAGGTGGTCTGCTGCCCGGATGACTGTCCTGATAAAATGCTTTTCCCCTCTTGGAATACGAAATGACCATTCACCGGCAGAATTATTTGTTTTCCTATGAAGACCCTAGGTAGTGTCACCACACTCTCGTCGAGATACTCCTGGAATGAATAAATGTTTCCGGAGCAGTTTTCATATCCTCTCAAGCCTTCCCAGTTGTCCACATTGTCGAAATTCGTGTCCAATCCCCATTCCTTGAGACCCGGTTTCGGCCCATGAATACCAATTGGAGCGTCTTCAGGTCGGCCACCGGCCGCTTCAACCATCAACAGTAAAGGGTGAGGGTGGTGGTGACGCCGGGGCGTATTGAGAAGTGATATGAGAAACGTCGTCCAAACGAGTTTTGCTAACGACGAGATAATCATTTCGATAAAGGGCCACACGGCAGACCAATCCTCCTTCGTTCGGCTTTCTATTCAGGAGCGGAAGGGGGATGAGTGGTATGAGCACAAAAAAGAACAAAAATGTATATATATATATTTACGTATCTTTCTCATTCCAATGGCAAACAACAGCCCATATATACCAGAATAACAGTAAGTAGGGAATTAAAAATTAAGAGGAAAGGAGTAAAAAAGAAAAAAGTCAGAAGGAGGAATTAGGACCGAGAGGATAAGTAAATTCGTCACGCTAGACAGAGCCATGAGCTTTATCTCCTTTTCATTCACTCACTTCACTTCACATCTTTTTTTCTGAAGGAACCAAGAGGGAAGCAACAGCAAACTTATTTAGTTTTTTTACTTTGGGAGAGAAAACGTAAAAACGTAAAAAAAAGAAGAGAAAGTAAGACACGAGTCTTTCAGAGTTGAGCTTAATTTACGTCTGGATAATATAATAAATAAGAATGTAGAGCAAAATGTCCATATTATAGAGGAAAAGACACAGGAGAAGACATCAAAAAACCAACTTGTGTGTGTATGTGCTTGTCATAAAAAAGCAACAGAGATGAAGTAAAGAAATGTTGAGTGAGAAGAAGCTTCTTTACTTTTTTCTAGATACTTTGGATGAATTTCTTTTTTCCTTTTCCAGCAATAATTCCACTTTCTTTTTTCGCCTTAGTTCTCCCAAGAAACTCCTTTTTTCCTCCCTCCTGAGGCTACTATACAGGGAAAGGGATGGAATGCTATGCAACTTGTGTTCTTTCTCTCTCTCTCTCTCGTTTTTTTATGAACAAGTGTGTAGAAAATTTAGTGAAGTGGATCAGAGCCAATGAGTCTCGGGTTTTTTGGAGGAGAAGAGAAATAAAATACAATAAAAATTCAAAGTCCCTGAAAAAATTAGAGGAAAAGAAAGCAAAGGGTTTTGAATAATGCGGAGAAGAAAAGGAGGGGGAATGAGATGAGTTTTTGTAGTGGCACTGAACTAAATTCGTTCTCTTTAAACTGGAGGAAAGGAGCAGGAAAAGTGTATATTTGGTTGTTGACCATTTATCATAATTTTTAAGGATTTCCATGAGAAGAGAAATAAAATACAATAAAAATTCAAAGTCCCTGAAAAAATTAGAGGAAAAGAAAGCAAAGGGTTTTGAATAATGTGGAGAAGAAAAGGAGGGGAAATGAGATGAGTTTTTGTAGTGGCATTGAACTAAATTCGTTCTCTTTAAACTGGAGGAAAGGAGCAGGAAGAGTGTATATTTGGTTGTTGACCATTTATCATAATTTTTAAGGATTTCCACAATTTCACTAAATCACTCTTCACTTCACTTACGTTTCTTTTCGTTTTGGGTTGGGGCTTTTTGTTCCCTCCTCACCTAGTGGACCCCGGTGTGGGAAGTAATCAGTCTTGTTTCTTTATAATTATCCCCTTCAAGAACGGGCTTTGGGAATTTTGGGACTGGATTTTGACGAGAGTTGAAAAGGGAAAATGTCAAAAGAATGAGAGAATTTTTCAAAGTAAAGTTTTCTGTGGGAAATGAAGTTGTTTCTTTTTGGGAGGAGTTGCTCCGCCGAGTTAGTTGAGATAAACAGGTGATGATGATGATAAATCGTTGTGGATGGTGTGCTGCGTTTGAAGTTTAGAATCTCAAATTTACAATATGAACGTGAATGCGTTATCCGATTTCACAATCCAATGCAACGCGTCTATGTAAAAATACCAGATGGGTCCATTGAGCAAGCACTGGTTCATGGTTGTCCGGATCATTATCGTTTCGTGGGGTATGTGAAAACCCAGTACATGCAAAATAACACTAATAAATATAGAATAGAATACAACCTCATGTATTTCTACTACCCTGCATTCATTCATACATACAGAATGCCAATAGTCATTACTTAAGTTTCTACTTAAGTTTGTTTGCTACTTTGCTATACAAACTACAAATACAGACTACAGATATTCAGTTAAGGTTTGCTTTTCAATAAAAAAAGAGCTCGTGAAATATGTATGATACATGATTCATGAATTTCATGATGGAAATGTGAATGGAGTGGGTGGAAATGGGAACATGTATGTTAGATTTCAGTTGGACTTTTAACTGTTGACTGTATCACAATGCTATATTAAATTTGTTTTCATTTTTTATCGTTACATTCTACAAACTATTATAAATTTGTAGTCATTTAAAGACAGAAAATGGTTTCAATTTCCAAAATCGTAATTTGGCAATTAGATAACTTGAAGTACATTCCCGTTACCCGGAAAATGTTAGAATGCCATAATATACTGCGTTGTCTTTAATGCCTATAACAAACGTAAACGCACCGACCAGGCAGCTATATCCATTTCACGTCGACCAGGCCTGAGGAAAGTAATAAGTGAAGAGTAGCCGAGTGATATTTATCTCAACAATAATGCCAAAAACATGTATCATATGTCATATTATTGAGCATTCCGTATGTCGCTTTGGGAATGAACCCTGCCTGGCTCCTTGTCCCTCAACAAAATTGAGTTGACGGGCTGTTGCGTTTCCTTATATCGTCACTCCACTCCACACACTGCGTTTGCGTACACTGCTCCATTACGTAGCGGGTTGCATTGTCATGTTATTACTATGGTCTTGTTTTCCAATAAAAACTGGATCTTGACATTACCCTCGTACTTGGTATATACAAGAAAAGTGCGTATATATATCGAACGGTAATGCACAATGCACCAGCCAGTGGGGTACGTGTGGTAAGTATAGGGGTAGCCTATAGGACAAACTATATAAGCATTTCCCCTTTTTATGCAGGTCCATGATGTTCTTGGCACTTCACCAGAATACCGGTTGCTACCAAATATAATGTTGTTATTTCCCCATCGACAAAATAGAAAATCCCCTTGTTTCCTCTAGCTTTCTTTTTCGACACTGTATCCATATATTGTTGTGACCCTTCCTGTCTCTCTTGTTTTTTTGCCTTTTGTCAAATAAGAGGAAAAAGTCGAGAGGAGGGGAGCAAAAAGCAATAAGGAATTAACAGAATTTTTCTTTTGATAATTACGCCAGCTACAAAAGAGGGGATATTTCTCCAATACAGTCAATCATCATAGATAGCATGACAATACTATATAATTCGAATCTATCCTATTTATTACACACTAGGTAGTAGTAGGTAGTATATGGCTTTATGCCGACCCTCCTAATTTATCCTTGATTATTATAGCTTAGACTAAAGGTCAGCTGGGATCACAGCAGTAGTATAAATTGAGCCAGTTGAAAATACTTTTAGGAAAATCCATTGTTTTTCCTGGCACACGTGTAATACACTCCAAAAGGCCCAAGATTTTTGGAGATGATAAGGGAACACACATGTGCTGTGCTGCTGTGAGTAATTGGATGCATCTCATTTGTTACTGGAAATGAATGGATGGATGGATCCTAAATAAAAATGCATGTGTGCATGTTTCTGCATAATCATTTATCCCCTGTTTTGCCCCTCGCTCTATTTCCTACAATGAATTGGTATAGTACACCTTCACTTCTCATTTGATACATTGAAAAAAGTAATTAGAAAAAGTGCACTTCCCCCGAAAAATGCTTCACAATGCAAATGTTTTGGTATTGTGTTGGTTTGGTACAGGGGTGAAATTGAAAAATGAGTAGTGGGACTACAAAATACTTTTATGCATCTACTATCTCCACCACCTCCATCCAGCACAAGGATGTCTTTCTTTCCCCCAGACTTGTCACTAGTGCCAATAAATTTGCTTTCCCCAAACTCATTAGGATTTCCCCACATGGCAAAAGGTCAATGCTGGCATCCTCGACGGCCCCCTATTTTATTCATATCCATGTCATGTGTCAATGTGCCAAAGTGGAGCATGCAATATTCATATTGGTCGTGCCAAGCAAACATGTAATCCATGCAATCATGTCACTTTCCTTAACACCCTCCACTGTCATATGGTTTTTATCCTTGGAGGAAGAAGAAGCGAAACAAATTGCAATTATTTTATTTTCGCCTCCTTCCCATAAGTATTCCTTCACACTAAAATAGAAGGAAGGGGTGGAAATGTAGTGCCCTGAGATCGTACCTATATTTCTTACCACAACCGAAAGGATCCCTGTTTTCCTGACAAGCTCACGATTGGTAATGCTGACATGACAGAAAATGGGATGCGAGTTAGAACACAAGACATAGCGTGTGTCTTCCAGTCTCCCATCCTGTCTTGTATATTTTCATTGTGATTGTCAGTAACCATGTACTAGAGTGCCTTTTTCCTTCTGACATGTTTTCTCTCCTTCACTCTCTTCCACTCTGATTGATCTAACCTGGTTCTGAGATGGAGCATCGTGTGGTGTCACTTGATCAAGAAGTTAAAGCACAATACATTACATTACATTAAGTAAGTAAAGTGGAGAAAGAGTTTTTCTTGCCAAAACACCCTTATACTATACTCATCCTTATATGTACTACTTGGCTTCCACTGCTTCCCGGATAGAGAAGTAGTGAAGATGTCAAGAATCTCATTTATGTAACAGGTTTCCTCGTCCCGATGGAGCCTAAACGTAATGTTACAAATGCATACAGACGAAGGAGCAGAAGGAAAAATCTCTTTTCTCTCCAAATATTGGCCAAAGCCACCACACACATACACCGATTATATAGAGATCACATTGCTTTTCTCTTGTGCCAATGCAAAGTCAGCAAAGGTGCAAAAGGAAAGTTTGCTGTTTCCACCTGCAAGGCGAGGCTTCGTCATGGAAGAAGACGTATAACCTTCGTCAACTTTTTCTTCCTCAGATAGCATTTCCCGTTAGAAGATTTTTCTTGACTCTTGTATATTATTCCGGTTACTTATGTGCTTAAAGACTAATACCACGTTGCTGGGTGGGTAGTAGGTGTACACGAGAAAAAAGTGAGTGAGATTCGGCGAGTCAGTCAGTCAGTCACCAGTCGAATTTTTTCCCCTTACAGAGCAGAGCACAAACCGACGAGCAAAGTATATCTGCTCCACCGACTTTAAGAAAGTGAGGGATGGATGAAGACGAAAAAGGTAAGGGGAAAAGTAAGTAAGCGAGAATCGAGGAATCCCAGTGGGCTTTACCCATGTCTCACAGAATAAAAGCATTTATTTCCTCCGACTTTTTTCCCACCATTACATCAGGAGAAGGAGAGGAGCTCCATTAAGATGATGAGTTTCGTTTCCACTTCTTTCCTTTTTCCTCCCAAACCTCTACGCTCATCATCATCTTAGTTGGTGGATGTGCACCACACGCTACACTCCTAAACTTGATCTGTTTGTATGCATGTGATTTTTTTGCGCTATGCTTCCGTTTCTCGTAGGCATGAAAAAAAACTCGTGCTCATCGTCTCAAGACTGTGATCTTTGATCCCATTTTTCGTCTTTTCTTACGCTCTCCCTTATTTCCTCTCTAGATGAATGAGTGAGGATGGAGCAATAAGTATACAAGTTACGTTATTATCTCGGTTTGGTTTTGCTAAATGAGTTGGAAGCGGGGATGATGCCGGCTGCTTTAAGATTAATACCTACCTAACTTGTTCTCCATTGTAAGGTAAGACTGGAGAAGAAATCTGGAAGGAAATCGTGTGGCGATAACCAGATTTTCTTACCGCCGTTTACCTCCATAATACACTTTTAGGGAAAGGAACATTCATCTGGAAACATCATCAACGTGATTATTTATTCCCTAGAAAAAACTTGTTTGCTGCACAAAAAAAACTGTATTAGGGAGAGAGCATCATCCACCAACAGTCTTATTAAAAATTCTCATAAGAAATTCACCTGATAAAAGGAGGATAAAAAGGGAAGATAACAAAACGAGTGGATGGTAGTACGAGTAATCTTGCCGTTTTCCTTACCCAAAATACAATTTCTCCCTTCCTCCAACTTTTTTACTTCCAGAAAAACCAGGGAAGATAATGGTGAGCGATGTAAATGGATGAATTGAGCGTGGAAATGGGTCTTTTAAGAGGTGACTTATTACATATTAATAACAAGATGGAATCATTTTGCCGACGTAGGTAGGCTAACGTAAAAAGATTTTGTGTGCTGATTGAAAGAAGGGATTACGCTGCTGCTCGAAATATGTCAACATTCTGCTGGAACAAGTTATGAATATGAGCCACTTGAAAACTAGCATTTTTTCCACCGAGATGTACGTTACGTACGTACGTACCCGCGTTACGGCTCTTCTTGACTGCAAACATGGCCCAACTAAATAATACGCTAGGTATGTGTGGTGGTGGTCCTCTTAAGCTTGCTTTTAATGAAAATGTAAAAAGTCAAGTGTGTCCTCGTCATCCTCGTAAGGGAAACCTGGTGTAATAATGACCAAGTTTAGGAGAAAAGAAAATGGTGAAAATTGTGTTGTAAAGTAAGGCAATAATGATATCATCATTTGTCTCATAGCGTATCTCACAACAAACAACATGTGTGCCCCTCTAGTTTATTGTAGGAATGCTTTTGTCTCGTGGAATTAAAAGTGTGTACCCGCACAGGAAAAGGGAAGTCAGTAGGTAGGTTTTTGGAACTAGTTAATTCCTTGCTTTTATCTTTCTTTTTTTGGGGGAAATATTAAAAATGAAATATTGCAATTACAGTACACACTTGGGGAAACTCGTGAGAGGAAATGGGTCACTTTTTAAAAGTGTAAAGTTGTGCAAGACAAGTGGGTTCTTAACCCTATTTTATGAAAAGTATGAAAGGGGCTTTATGGAAGGGATGAGTGGGCCTGAAGGATGACTAGATTTTCGGGATGATATGATTTCTGGAGTATGCCATACAGAAAGGATTTATTGATTATGATTTGGATACATGTTTTGTGCAAGTGAAACTAGAGCTGTGAATTTTGAATGCAAAGAGTATTGAATAGCTGTAAAATCATACGTAATGCGGAACCAGCAGACAGCAGGTTACGTTACAATATCGACCAAAAATATATGGTATTAGGTTCTTGCTGATGTTGGTGGTGGAGGTGGTTGTTGCTGGTGTGTCCAAACAAAGTACACAACACAGTTGACTAAATATGAATTTTGCGAGTACAAAAATAGGTAGATAGAAGTATTCATCGTATTTTGAGGAAGCAGAGTAAAGCAATCGTCAAAACGGAATGCCATACTGAGAATACAGCCTGATTGTAATGCATACAATAATATATTATACGTCTCCAAACACAAGAGTTTGGTAAATAGGCGTAAACCTGGTTTTCCCTTTATTCATCCGCATCCACCCGTTTTTATTATTTTCGTTCCATTCCATTATTCTATCATTTCCAAGGAATGATTTCAGGATTTCACCACGTAATACGCTCATTCTCTCATTCCGTGGATGACTGACTACTTTATTGTTCGTAAATCGGAAAGTTCCTCCTCGCTTCATAACTAAGACCAAAATATTTTGCTGCGTGTGTGTGTGTACACACATATCCGTATACAAAATGTTTCCACTCTCAGGCCTTCATTTCGTATTCAATTATCATTTCACATTATTTCAATTTTTCCTTGGGTGAATCCACAAAATTTTGTTTAGCTGTGCGCACATATTTTATCCACAAGTGAAATTATTTTTGTGAACAGAGAGGCGCAGTTTTGTAATGAACATAATAATACGTATATGGGCATGTTTTTACATATCATGTCAGTTCTCCAGGATTAGTCTTCATTTCAAATGTTCCAGATAATGATCCCCGATCCCATAGTTCCGTTTGGAAGGATGAGTGATGTGTGCAATCTTGCGTTCATGCATGAAAACCCAAACTTACTGCTATTTGGACACAAGTTGCCAATTGACGTGTGTGTGGTTGTTTGTTTTGCTGAAAATTTGAAACAGCTTCATCATCACCACATCGTATTAATTGCAATCTCAGCTTTTGTCCCTGGAAAATAGATCCTACTTGATAATTATTGTAATCGTATTGTTACATGAGTAAATCCACATGAATGTAATCCGTGATTATACAAATGCCTACCTGTATACCCGCACTTGCATTAAATCGGAAACAAAGAGGATTTCCCGTGTGGAGCAACCAGTGTGGAAAACATGTTGATAGCTACATTCCAATTTCGTTTTAATTACGCTAAATTATCCTGATCATATACAAATTCATGAAAACCTGGAATCCTATTGGATTAACGTTGATAAAGATTGTTTTTATTATTATATTCCGCAGTCATTCGTAATCATTCCCATCGAGCACATCACCGAAACCGAACATTCATATGTCATGGCTATACATGTGCAACATTTAAAGAATTTTTATATATACATTAATAAGTAAGTTTTAATATTAATACACGTATTCTTACAGATTTATTTACATTCTGAATGTAAATACAATTGTGCAGTCAGTTATCATATATATTTTGCATTATTTCTAACCACCATACAAATGTACATTTCAGCAGTTTAACTTTTGTAAGTTGCAGTATCATCAAGTGGTGCAATTGGGATTGAACTGGTGAAACTTAATTCTATACATTATATATTTCAGAAATATTAGTGTATACTTAGTATTTAAGTGCTTTCAAAAAATTGCAAACCGTTTCTTTGCCTCCTTCCTCTAAACTGTCTTTCTTGAAGATTTTTGTTATCATATTTTTATATATTTCATAAATATTAGTGTATACTTAGTATTTAAGTGCTTTCAAAAAATTGCAAACCGTTTCTTTGCCTCCTTCCTCTAAACTGTCTTTCTTGAAGATTTTTGTTATCATATTAAAACATTTTTTTTGTATACATCACTCCAATCTCGCTGTCACTCATGAGCTATCTGTCTATTTTCTAATATTCTGACTTGATCTGTACCTGTACAATACATGTTATATACTAGGTAAATGTAGTCCTACGCATTCCTTCTTATCATCGTTCAGTTCCGCCTTTTTGTATTTAAGTAATGTACAAGATTACGAAAATTCTAGCACATTTATATGTACATCTATACAACTTCATATATGACTAATCTAAGGGGAAAAAGAGTCGTGCAATACAGTGGCGATTAGCGTTTACTATAAGTATACTATTTGATCCAGTTTTAAAACGTGACAACTTGTAAATCTAAATTGTAAGCTAAAAGTTTGCGGTAAAGTGAGTTTTAGATAAATTTACTGCGATGTGTACAATTCTGCTTCAAAGAAACAAAAAACATTGAATTTCAACGCTTTGTATATATATGTATATAGATAATGTGATGGCTTCATTGACTGTTTATGCGAAACTGATATCATGCAACACTTGGGAAAACATGTGATAAACTATTTCTCATGGGTTTCTATTTCATAATTTGATACTTTTTAAAAGGTATAATATAACGAATAAGGGTAAATGTAAACAGTGTACGACTACAGACTCACGTTCTATCTGTAAATGGCAGCTGAAGATTGTAACCTAGAATTGACTATCCTCGAGTTAGAGAAGTAGCAGGTATTTGTGACATATTGGGATAAAAGGATCACGGCAACAACTCCAAGGTTCACGGTCCATAAGCTAACCTCAGTGGCAGCGTTGCTTCCACCTCTCACTGGAACACAAAAAAAGTAAACTTTTTTTTATTTTCATTTTCATGGCGAGAGAAAAAATCGATTACATTTTATATAAAATGTTAATAAAAATTCGTATGTTTTTCCCGAAACGAATTTGATTGTTGGCAGATATAACGATGGCTGCTGTGAGCTAAATATAATGATGACGTTATTTTGCGACTCCAACAAATACACACTTAACATGAGTGAAATACGTGGCAGACCATTATTGCTTTTTGGCTTTGGAATTAGAATAAAAGGAGGAAGAGGGAAGGAAGTGGCAAGATGAATCAAGTGGAACAAGTCAATCTTGTCAAGTTTCCCATGTATGTAGACATACATAAAAAAACCCACAGATTTTTTTTTTGCTTCCATGAAGAGTCTCAGATCTGAAAAGGAAGGAAATGGGAAAAATCCTTCTTTTCTCTGACTCCCACCCAGTCAGTCAGTCACCGCGAAAACTGCACTGCATGATACTCCCATTATAGTCCAGAGTGTATGTAACTTTCCTGGGATGATGATGATGTGAAGAAGTGAGTAAACTTGACGAAGATGAGGTACTCCTTGTTCCGGGGGATAAAAAAGGGATTTATAGTTGTCCTCGTGGAAATGCACGCGTTCATGTGAACATACCCCGAAAGACTGGGTTTGTGTATGTGCACTACCACCTTTCCCTCCTTTCATCGTCACCATACCCCATTTCACTTGACTGCCTTTGGAGTCTGGAGCACGGGGAAAACTACTGCGACTCCTATATTTCGTCGTGGTTGCTTCACTTTCAGATATTTTTTTTGAGAACCGTGGGAATTGTGGATTACCAGGAGTAAACATGGGAAAAGGGTAGCCACAAAGCGTGTACTGGATGTCTGCTCTAAACTGATTTTTTGGGGAAAAAACGAAAGAAAAAGGATGCTCCTCTCCAAGAATTCTACATTTCTAGGACGTAAGAAGAAAGCTTGTTGAGATACATACCCAGGAGTGAGACTTCTCGATCTTCTTGGAAAACACGTGAGGATTCAACATTATTGAAGTTTGTGGATCTCACGTCTGGTGACGATTTTCGCGAGTTGCCTACAATCCGCTCATCCCCGTCTTGCCAGAAGAGGGTCGAAATGCTAGCCACGCAGCGTACCTTTGCATCCCCATTTTCATTGAAGTGATATGGCTCCAGGGTCATATTGAGCGTGGATACTGTCGAGGTCAGTCCAAGATGAAGAAGAGATACTCCTGTTTTATTCCGAGGCTTGATTTGTTGCACTCCGTGCTCAATCTGAAATTGTCAAATTTTCAATTTAAATTCCCCCTTCTGTCGAAAAATTTCTTCCTATTGTTTTCACGAATTATATCTAATTTACATGCAAATCCTGGCACATTTAACCCCTTCAATTTATGACTAATGGGTTACGCAAATCCGTCAGTTTAATATATATTATCCGAGTTGTAAACCAAGTGGTAACGTATGAGCCCACTTCATCCCATATGACATTCTCTCCTTCAGCGCCTGTGAAAAAGGGACGTCAATTGTGCCCACTTTTTTTATTGGCTAAAAATGACATGAAATGGGCTCATAAAATGCAAGACTACACATTCAGCTGGTTTCTCTCCGCCTGATAGACTGTTACCAGTCGTGTTGCAATAATAATAAGGAAATATGATGACCGTCATAAAAATAGAGAAAGGCTTTCTGTTTCCCTTCGATTTAAACGGGAAAAAGGGAAAATAACTCCCGGAAAATCGGGAGGAGGAGGACGGGATGGTATGGTAGAGGTAAGCTGTGCACAATATCTATTCGGGTGATCATCATGATGGTGATGAGCCTCAGTCAACGACTGCCTACTTGTTTTATGCATACAGAGAAGGAAGGAAGTAGGGAGGCAGGTCATAAATCTTGATAGTCATATTATTCCTATTACACCTGTATAATATTACCTCTCTTGGAAAAATGTGTTGCAATAATACCTGAAAAAACCAAGGGCTATAATACGCCTGCTTCCCATGCACATATATACAATGCAATGTCGCTATTGGCTTGAGGCTTGAATGTACAAACCCAAACTTTTTTTTATTCTTATAGTCCATTATACATGATTATGTAGTAACTATCAAGAAAATTGTAGACGACGGCAGGACAAAGACCTGACTTGTAGATGCCGTTAGAAGGGATCCTGCCTGTGGCAGTTTTTATTTCGCCGTGAAAGTGATTTTTTCTGTGGTTACACATGTACATATTTTTTACATGTTCTGTAATGTCTACATGTCTGTATTGGTATATTGTTGAGTTTGGGCCTATATAGGCAGCCCAGATTTGCAATGGAAATGTGGGAGGAAGCTTTCCCCGATGACAGTTTTAGCAAGATGAATTAAGCCCTCTTTTTCTCACTTGAATCCTATCTCGCTTTCTCCTTTCACAAAAAAACTTTCTAGTCAGCCGCTGTAGCGGAAGAAAAAAAGCTGGTTTTTGCAGTCAACGCATTCCATAGGTTTCACTGTTATGTATTCTCATTTTCTTTTCTTTAAGTTTTTCTATTTTTCGCACTAAACTGAAAATTTATTCCCTACGGCTATTTCCTCCAAAAAAAACTGCGCCTACTAAATGGAGAAAATATGGGGTGACTCAAGGGCATTCACTTTCCACCAATGCATCATTCCATGTGGCAGTTTGACTCAGGGCAAGAAAAAAACTTTCCGATTGAAAATCACAAACATCCTATATCCCATGACAAACATGCATAAGGCACACAAGTTCAAAATGAGTCAAAAATCGGAGATATATAGCTACAGAGAAAAAAGAGTTGAAAAAAGATAGTGAGGAGATATGTTCACCTCACACGAAAACTTTTTTTCTCTCCTTATATTGATAGAATATCCAAACAAAAACTTTGTTAGTTACTGTACTTTTTTCCCTTCTACAAAAATAAATCCAGCTACCTGGTTTATTTTTAATGTGCTCGTGTTCCTCCTCATGATTAGATAATGTAATAAATATGTAGGCACACAGGGAAAAAATTGAATTTCATGCGTTGTCAGTCTTCCCACACTTGTGGATGTGTACAGAAAGTGAGAAAAAGGGAAGAAAAAAGGGGAAAATATTTTCCCATGTGAGCTCTACTTTTTCGTATTCAACATCTAATGGCATTGTGTGGGTATAATGCCTACTCTCAGGTTTCACTTGACTGCACCGCTCCAGCCATCATTAGATTAGAAGCTGTTCCCTCAAGCAATATCTACAGATATATACATATAACTAAAACTCCCATGTATAATGATGGTGTGGTGATCATCATCGCCGCCATCACTATGCTCCGCATGGTCTACACGTATGCACTACACTTTCTTCACACCTCATCGTGTCTATTCCGAAAAAAAGTTTTTCTTTTTGTGAGACGGGCGGCGAGCTGAATGTGGCGGAAAGGAAATCAGCGTATTAAAATGCAGAGTGGTGATATGGGCACACGGCATTGTCAAGAGACATCATCAACGTCATCAGAATGATCATCTTTTCGTGTGCACATCCACCTCTTTATGAGCCATCAGCACATCCGCTTTCTCGAAAAAAATAAAATGTAATGCCAAAATTATGTTTACTTTTTTTGAACGAGTGAGCAAGTCAAAAAATGGAGTTTGGAATGGTAGTGAACGTAAGGATGATAGTTGGGTTTAAAACATTTCCCAACAGTAACGTCTATCTTTCTTTCGTTCCAAGAGATCCCTTTCTTTTCTTTCGTTTTGTTTCGTGTCTCATATCACACGACGACTACCTTTTAGTCTGCTACAGTACCCTTCAAATGACATTTAATAATGCTATTATTATGCTTGTGTGGTGGCTATGTGTATAGGGTTAAAATGTACTGTTTAAAGCGGCGCATGGTGATGTGATAGTTTTCCAACGAGTAAGTGTGATGGAGAAATACTTGGAAAAATATAAAATGTCGGAGGGCATGCGTAAGTAGGATTGGAAGAAATTATACCTACCTATATGCAAATAGGGTAAAATGCAAACTAAAGGCTTGGACCAAACTAGATATATGCTGGAGAACTAACTAATGGAATTACAAACATGGGCAATAGTGGAAAGCTTCCATGTTTCCTATGTTATCGAAAACAATCCGAATCTTTTTGCAAACCGAAGACTACCTATGTAGACCCATAGTGTCAATTCATATTTCAATAATGTTCCTGACGTTGAAGTTGTGTCTTGTGTCCGCTAAATTTTTAAGTAAAATTCCCGTATTCGTTTACATTTAAGTTTTGACTCGACATTTCTAAAAGTAAGTCAATTTGCTTGCAATGCGGTTTGCATGCGGTTTAACAATACCGGGATGTGGTAACAAAACCAAAATTACTAATTACTGAACACCATCATTTAACTTTTGATATACTAAAGTATTTGGTTGGATTCTGCAAAGGACCATGGTGCTTTCGTAGGATCGATATCAGTATATCTTCTTATTCATTTCTTCAGTATATCAAGAGTAGCTTACAACTAGTTTCTTTTTGGCCGGAAATCATATCGTATTTAACGTCACATACCCAAGTTCATTTGGAGGCATAACGCCACATTGATTGACTAATTGTAAGGTTATTCAATGTGTCATCATCAGTCATCGTGCTTCCAAAGATGCGTGCACCTATATCATCTACTGTCAGACCACAACCCCGTTTCAATCTCGCGACACAGCCAGCGAACAACAATCTCCACGTTTATATTATGTCATTTTACTTTTTAAGAAAATCAACTGGAGAATATTAAAATACACACCACACGCGTTGTAAGCCGTAGCACTGCAGCATTATTCAAAATTGATGGAACCCACACCAGTACTTTCTTTTATTTTAGTCATCCATCCCAATCGTATGTCCTCTTGGGTAGTTTTTATGAATGTCGGGTAGTCCAGGTGTTACTACAATTTTACACTCCTCTAGTCCCACGTACTCTATACTACGTTCCCCCATCTACGTCCCCACTTTGGAATACAGCATTCCAACCTGATTGAAAAAGTAAAGCACAGTTTCATTTCGACTACAGAGAGTCGGAATGGGTGACTTGTGAATATTCTCCAATTACAGGGATGAATGCAAAGCAAATAGGATTTTTTTTCATATGAAGATAAAA
>JAANSN010002331.1:0-24837 GCA_036850665.1 Dicranocentrus wangi | reverse complement strand
TGTCTTGACCAGATATACATACAAATACGTACATATTTTCTTTGCCATCCCGCTTTTGTCGAATCTGACATCTACCTCGCTTCACTTATGTATGTTTTCTTTTCCTTTAGGAAAAGTAAAAAAGCTCTTCTCGAGTGGTGTTAAGTGCAAAAAAAAATTTCAACACGCTTTCCAAATAAGCGTTTGACAAATTATGGTACTTATTTGAAAATAACTTTTAAAAGTTTGAAAAAAGTACGAGGCGAAAATTGTAACGGGCGAGGGACTACCACCACGTACGTACGACACGTAAAACGTAAGTAGCTAAAAGACTTGACTTCATTTTTTTTCTTGACGATTTCATGAAAATTACACACGTACCCAAATGTACGGAGACTGTGCATGCCTAAAATCTAAATTGATACAAGAACTACCATCCCATCATCTCATCTCTGATGATGATGATGTTTTGATGTTGATAAGATTTTTCCTTCGAGACCAATAAATGATGGTATTGTTTGTTTTATATGATTTTTATAACCGTGCACTCTCATAAACGCATATAAAAGCTAAATGTGACGGCGATAACTATTACGGCCGCGAATGGCATCCATGTTTGGGCGAAATTACATGATACGACGAAGTTGTTGTCGCTGCTCATGCGTTACTAATGAAGGATTGAAAACAGACATGTGAAGATAAATTGCAGAATAGGTACGGATTTGCAGGGTATAGACACATGTGCAAAATGCACCACATCCATCCCACAAAGTCACATAATACCTAGATGATTTTTGCATCCCCATATTTACCACATACCTTAGAGGCAGACAAGGGAAGGCGTGTGCACATGCACAACTCGGTGTCTCATAGTCTCATCTCTTCACCTGAATTTACTTGCTACTTTCTTGCTTGTCAGTCAGGTGAACACATATTATGAATCATCAAATCCCATCAGGGCTCAGCTCAGTTAGTCCTCCTGAGTGAAGTCACACAACGCGTCTGTCCTAGCGTTTTCATTTCATAATTAACTTCCTTTTTGATAAATCCTCATACAAACCCTTTTTTGTCAATATGTATCGTCTTAAATCGAAATTCCATTCCGTGAATAACGGTGTATGTATCCTCACAGGAATCAAAAGGATATCTAAAGCTTTTATATAGTGTGTGTGTGCAATGCAAAAGGGGTTGACGTTTTGAGGGAGCCATGCATTCAGCGTTGTTATACTTGTATATTATATTACAATAACAATATTTACCGCTGTTTGTGCATCTCAGAGAGCTCGTATAGTCTTATTATGTTCAGTTAGTAAACAGACATGATACCTGGGACCGCCTGAATAACACATTGAGTAAATCAACAATCAACAACACCCCGACGAAAATAGTGTTCAACAAAGAGGGCTGAAAAAAACCAAGCTAATGAATGTTAACTGTGATATTTATAAAAATGAATTTGGTACCGTAACAAAAAAAATCCATTCTCAGTTCACACATTTTCTAGCCCACTCTCTGCTGCCTTCTCCCTGTGAGCGAGTGAGTAATAGTGCGGTGCAGGTGTAAAGTAAAGTAGGTAAACATGGGAAGTAACCGCAAGCAGCCTAGGACAAACTATGAGATTCCATCGCATTTTTATATCAAATAATAACAATAAAAATCGTGGTTGGGCTGCGTTGGAAGATCGGGAGTGAGATGTGACTCGGTTGTTATTGTACCCAAAACTGCACGTTATTATCACCGCCGCATAATAAATAGGAGAAATTGGTTTGCACTGGTTTTTTAAAAGCCGGCAAAGAAAGGACGCTGGCAGAGTGTAATGCATTATGTTGGTAATAGTAATCTAAAGGTAAGTAGATTTTTTTGCTTCCTTGTTGAACAAATTAAAATGCAGTTTGTTGAGTAGATATAGAGGCAAAAAAAACTTGCCGGTAGTAAGTAGAGAAAAATCCCCAAAGTGAGTGAGAATAATGAAATTTGAATTTATGATTTAAGGAGAACATCAATTTCAATACTAATATGATATCTGTATTATCATATCATATCACATTCAGCCGCATTGTTACCCGATGACAGGCCCCGTCTATATGAGTGAGAAACGAGAAAGGAATTTTTACAGCAAAAATGTGACTTGTTCACTTGCTCACTTGCTCTTGATACGATTAGGGAATCTGACAATGAGGGCTTTTTAAAGAATTATGTATATTATATGAGCCAATCTAATCTGTAAGAAATCCGTTCTGTAATCATAATAATATTGAAATGAAATCGCCAATTATAGTCTAGCCCATAAGATCAAACCCAGCACATTTTGCTATACCTGTCCAAACTGATTTATGCACACTCATGCTGAGCATCTGACTCGGTGAATGATGTCTGTGTAGATGATCATTGAAATGAAATCGCCAATTATAGTCTAGCCCATAAGATCTAACCCAGCACATTTTGCTATACCTGTCCAAACTGATTTATGCACACTCATGCTGAGCATCTGACTCGGTGAATGATGTCTGTGTAGATGATCAGGGAGTAGAGAATGTAGGATTGAACCAATTTTCTAATTATTTTTGACATCACTTTCCATGCATTTTTCACTGTAGTACACAGCCTCAGGATTTTTCGTCAATTTGGAATTGTTCTTTCTCATATATTTTTACACTTACACACAATATTTATACAATGGACTCTAGTGAAATACCTATATAACATTTTTGACTCATTTATGGGTTCAGCCTTTACACTAGCGACGAGCACGACCTCGTTCTTGACAAGTAAAATCAGCTTTTTATGCATGCCTTTTCATACAATCAATGGTTTTATCATGTGTATAATGTACAGGATGCACATTAAGAGCAGCAGTAGTAGTGCCACCGCCACCACACATGAAAAAGGGTAAAACCACCAAAGACTGATTCTCAATTAAGGTTAATCCGAGATCATGAGCGAATTATTATTTGCTTTCATTCTTTTGACATGAGAATTTCAAAGGCAGAAATTATCCCCGTTTTCAAGCGTACTTACGGCCTAGTATATTTGATTGAAAAGAATGCATTTTCGAAATCCGCTTCTTTCTTCTCTCACATCAACAGTCGGGAGCTTGTGGTGAGTGAATCTCAGTCTTTGCGCAGAAATAACCTGCTGCGAGGAATAATTTTGTAAATAATAACTAGATAGAAATACTTAAATACTAACCACTTTATTTCCATCCTCGATAAATGTAGTGACTCACTTAACTGAACATTTTCTTTGAAAGGCCAGCCAACCCTTTTAACTTCAACACATATTCATACGCCCTACCTAACTCAAGAAGGCAAACTGCCTGCCGGGGTGTCTTATATTTATTTATTTATATATTTTTTTCAAGTTCAGTTCTCACCATATACTGTAATAATATGCAAATCTAAAAAAAATACCAATGAGCCTTTGTGATTCAACACTTCCGGAGAAGTACAAGTGTGTACTTTGTGCTCATCCATCTTTCTAGTTTACTTATTGAAGCTAATAAAGGTGGAAGTACAAGTCAGAAGAACCTATTTCTGTGTGCTAGCGTCTAATTTGTGAGATTGATTCAAATCTAATTCTCATTCTGTTTCTATTTCTTTCACAGGATTACTACGAATCTTGGTCTTCAGAAGTTGAGTATCACACGACGGACCTGCAAATGCAAATATCCGTTTTTATCGTCTTCCCTCTCAGCAGCCCTTGTTAACAGGTATACAATCAATATACACGCAACTCTCATCAGTTGTGCAATCTCATCTCGAGGGTTTATTGTAAGGAAGAAAAACGTAATACTTTTATTCTTCATTCTTTTTCCTGCCGACGATCCCCGTGAGGAAATTCTAAAGCAAACACGTAAAACTAACCTTTCTTAAACACATCCCTTTTGTTGATTAGCCATTGTCTTGGTGGATCTTCTTTTCAGACAATAATTGCAGTTGCAGCAAGAGACCTACAACGTGACATTGTTAACCGAAACCTAGTTGCCAAGTTTAGATTTTTATTGTGGTTGGTTAGAGAATGCCTAAAAGATTTCATAAGACACACATTAAAATTTTTAGAGTTAAACTATTATTACTCATGAAATACTCATGAGGTTGGTTGATAGCATTATATCCTTTAATGGATATATTACACATGACAGCTTTTTTTATTACTCCCGATCCCAATAAAGCCATAGCTAAAACGCCTTCTTTTCAGTTTACAAAGAGGGCAAAAAATCCACTTGAATCCTTTTTTCCTATTGTCTTTACATAAAAACGCTGTATTATCCTGAAGGAAAACAGAGTAATGATGGGAAATCTTTTTGTTGTTTGAACAGGAAAGAAGTGAAGTGAATGGGATTTTCAGAGTTTTACTTCCAGCAGACTTCTCAAAAACAGACAATTCGCAGAAGCTGAAACATAACAGTCTCTCTTCTTCGAAGTTGACGTGTGGTTGGTGTTTTGAGTGTTTGCTTCTTGTACACTGCTGCTGTGGTGGTGAGTCTTTGGATGGCAAGGATTTTTCTCCCTCTGAACTCGTTATATATAAATGTCATCTCCGTATGGCTCTTATATGAAGTGTGTGATTTGGTGTTGGAAATCGTGACTTTTTAGGACCACCACTCTGCAAAATGCTGGATTTCTGCAAAATCGCACGTCATGTGAACCTTGGGACTATATAGTCGAAACCTAATGCTAAGTAAACCGTATGTTATATATTCTGTGTACTTTTCATTCCGAAGTTCGAGCCGAATTGGACCATGAAGTGGATCCCTTATTCTATCCATTTGGAAAGAAATGAATGTCATTAGCGAGTAAAAGAAGGACAGACGGAAAGATTTTTTAAATTTAATTTACTCGAACAATATCGTCGACAAAGTGGAAAACGTTGCTTGCCAAGATCCAGAGTATCCATTAATTTTCCTGGTTCCTCCCGAGTGAAGTCAAAGTTAAGCCTTTGAAGTTAAAAGCTTGGAAAAAATATTTGGAAAATCCTTTGAAGAATTCGTGAAGTTGTAGAAAAGTGCAGTTGTGTTATGTGTTATAATAACATTACGACACGTACGTACGTTACCATCATCTCATCCATTAATGCTCCGAGTAGAAACTTTACAGTCGGGTAGCACAGAGATAGCATGCGGTCACGCGGAGGCAGAGGCACGACAAACCAGAGGAAAATGCTTGAGAGAGATACACGAAAAAATGTCACCACGCCATGGTATAAAGTCTTTGAGATGCAGTAGAAGCGAAAAAAATGTACCGTTGTTTCTTTGCCAGTCAGGCAAGCCATTATGATGCGGTGCTTGAGTACCTGATGCTGTAACACATTATTACTGAATACCTATACCTACCTATATGAATCTGTCTTTCTCAACGTATTATCCTTACGTACGCCTAACAGACCAGAAACAAAAATATTTTTCTTTTGTGTGCATCTCTTCCTTTCCGTTGTGGCCGAATAGGGCCTTTGACTGGATTAACGGTGAAATTAATGATCCTGAGCGACAACGAAAAGAGCAAGGAAACTATATATTAGGTCAACAATATCTTGAACCTTTTCTCACCCCCTGTAAACAACATGCCATTGTTGGTCAAGGATGATTGGAAAATTTGTATGAATTTGTTACATCACCTCACATACCTCCGTTCATGAGTTGTTCGTTCAAAATTTCTTCTAATTAAAGGAGATTTCAAAAAGATAAAAGTGACCTATAAGAATTGGAGCAAAGATGTTGTGCTTGAAGAAGAAAAAGTTTTGGGGATCATCCTCATCCTATGGCCCACAAAACCAGAGTCGGACGTACGGCGTGGATCAAGGAAGCGGAGTATCTTCATCGGAAGACGGGAACAAGTAAGAGATCCCCTTTTTTGAGTTTACTTTTTGAATTCCCTTATTATTGTACAACAGGTGATTGACGCACCTGACAATAAGTACATCAAGTAGGGACCTAGAAGGTGTCAAGTTCCGTTCCTTTCGTGACCTTAATGACGTGCAAGAATAAACAAAGCCTTAGCAAGTCACGACAATACGGCATGCTTCTTTCATAATAATAAATAATATAATGGAATGGTCATTTTTACATAATACTCATTTCTGCCTTTTTTTACATTCAAACGTTGCATCAATTACGTGAGGCTGTACGAAAATAGGTAGTTTATAGTTATTTCATTTATCACTACCGTATTCCTCAAAAGTCTTTGAAAAAACTCTGAAAATGTTTCTCTTTGATAGGATCATAAAATGGTTAATGTAAGGAAAAACATGATTTCTAAATGCAATGCAACATCCTATACGACGTTGCCGTTGCGTCTACTTTTACCAAAAAATAAATATCAAAATAAAAACTCGTGTCTATGTTTGTGTGTGTTCACAAGGATAAAATTACCTGTTCTGACTAAAAAAGGCGATATATTGCATTTCACTGTCTTTCTAATATAAGCAGCCTTATTTAACGTTTGTATACTGTAATCCTATCAGTAATCTATATATAAAAGACGACATGAGTAAAATTAAATGCTTTGCCTTGTACACTATCTTGCTAGACATCCCCTATCAGTTTGAATTACGCATCCTATTATCATAACATTAATGGATGAAAGCTCTCCTTTTTTCTCGACTGTCTCTCAAAAAAGCTTTCCATTTTGTAAAACTACAAATTGCAAAAATGCCCATTTTTCTATGTATTCTAATCATCATCAGCGAACCACTCAACCATTACGATTAGATGCAATAAACTCAATAATTTTACGCACGTCAAAGGAAATTTATAATCCATCTTTCGAGAAAAAAACACAACGATGGTATGCTCACCTTCACATGTTACGTTGTTGTCAGAAAACCGTAGTTGGCAACATATATTTTTGATCGTACTGCTGGTGAAGAGTCATCACGCTCAATCTTGGTCGATTAGCTCATCTCCTTTTTTCATACTGCATATCATAAATTCATGGTGCCGAAATTTCAGTTAAAAATTCCACCAAAAAACTTGTCATGCGCTGGCTCAACAAGAATATTATATTAATGCTGAAAAAGAAAAAAAAACATTATCATTTCAATTTTGTAACGAAGTAAGTAATCATTCGCCGCAATGGTTGAAGGTAAAAAGTGGCGACTTTCTGGATTCACAAGGTCATCCCACGTATGCCGGCCAGCCAAAAATCTCTCTTTTTTTAATGCTTAGCTTAGCCAGCAACAGTTTTGATCATTGTAATGCAAGATGCAACTTGAGCTTAACATATCCTTTTCTTCCTTTTTACCTTAATGATGCAAAGTATCGTGGGATATTATCATATTGTCTTTACCTCCTCAAGTCTTGGTTACCTTCAAGATCTTTTCATAGGATATCAACATTAGGCTTGGATTTGATGATGATTCACATAACAGCCATTGTGTATGTACTAACTATGGAAGGAAGATTTTTAGAGAAGTAGTATGCACGAAAGTAAAGTGGTGATGCAGCTTTTGATCCGCATGTATTATTTACGCCTTTTCCTATTCGTACTTGGTCTCGATCAAGGTAAATCCCCTTTACGCGTCATTCGTTATGCATACAAAACAGACGTACAGAAGAAAAACAAGCTTGGGTTCGAGAGTATTGCACATTAGGTATGAGTGTGCCACGCTCATCACAGGATTTCCACAAGCAGCTTTATACCATTATTGCAAAATCTTGTTTTATGAAACGAGAACCAGGAAAAAAGTTGTAAAAAATTGCAAAAATGAATGTTTTTCCATGCATTGTATAAACGCTAATGATAAGCACACCACGTATGTATATCTAGCAACTTTGTGGTTCGTTTTTGTTCTGATTTTACTTTTACACGGAGGTGTTACCTCGAACTTGTGTACTTGTGCAATTATTAGATGTCTCTGGAATGAACTTGAATGGATGTAATGTATATATGAGATCGCACTCACACACTAGCAATCATATATATTTGTACGAGGCGAGAGGTGAATCGCTATTCATGCGTGGTTGATGATTTTTAGATGATTTTTGGTGGTCACTTCAATCTTCTACACCAAAAACGTTTCCGCTTATTGGCAACAATAAAAAATGAAGCCTAGTCTTAAATCTTGCAATACACTGTGGAATATGTGCTTACTGTTATTCTGCATGACAGCCCGAATAGTAATGAATGTGGTGTACATTTCCAACACAAAAAAATATTCCATGCATGACTAGCAAATAAATGATATGAACTGTATGTGAGTCTATTGTATCCTGTGTACTTCCTCCTCAAAAATCTTCCCACGCAGAAAACCCTAGAGCAAAGTCATGCAGAGGACTCCAGTGATTAGCTGGGAAGATAAGACCCGAAGGTCTAGAATTTTTGCTTTATTATCTAGCACTAGGTGTCTAATATAAATCCAGAATTTTGTTTAGCCAATAGGCTCTGACAGAAGAACAAAAAAGTTCACAAGGATATGTACGTCATCATGGAGTGATAAACGGACAATGGGGCTGACGGCATCGGATTCGGAGAAGGAAAAAAGTTTTCAGAAAACTTTGAACTTTCTCGTGCTGTTGCAATTATTTCTTTTATCGGCTTATCGGCTGGGGTTTTTTCACGTGCAAAGGTTATTGCCAGACAATTATTTTTGCGCACGTCCCACTACTAGACATTTGAATACATTGCTCAACTCCCCAAAATAAAGCATATACTCTATACACTTAAGGGGAACAAGTAATTTAATATTAGATTTTAATTATATGTTGACTGCAGCAAAATTACATTATTGCCGTTTAAATGTTAATGTATTCAAAGCACAAATTACCTAAAATGTATGGTACTGCGCTAATTTGCAGTCATCATTGTCACAAATCCTTCAAACTGTCATCGTGGCTTCTGTTTCACAAGCAAAAAAAGGATTTTAACAGTAATCAAGAACAACAACAGGAGACTTTTTTAGGACATGAGACAACCACAGCAATGTTGAGACAGTTGGTGATGTACTTAAAGCGTGAGTAGTGACATAAACGTGATGAAAATTGTATGCATGTATGAACACCTATACACATGAGTAGTAAACCCACATGATGAATGATGGTTGTTAAACGATGTAGAGGATCCGTTAATGATCTCACATTGTGATATGGATGTGCGGGAAGATGTGTGACATAAACGGCACCCATATAGCCTCTTTTCATTTATTAAGAAGATTTGTGTATGCAATGGGCTTCAATTTATTAGCCCTCGTACGGAGTGTGGCAATCTGGTGATGCAAAAATCCATCATTTCTCTCGTAAAATGTATAATGTGCCATCAGGAACATGAAAAATGTGGTACTATGAAAGTTGTACCTGTGTAAGTAAGACTCATTAAATGGTTTGCGTGATGATATATATACCTCCCCGCAAGACGAGGCCAATTTCTTTGGCTCATCATTTTAGAAAAAAGTGCGAGACAAGCTCCGTTCCTCGTGCTCGTCGCAGTAAATGTTTTAATGTGAAACTGGTAGTTTTGTTGAAAGTAAAATATATAGTAGGCCATTACCGTCATCACATCAATCCAGGAGATATTAAAAATGCATATACGCTATGCAAAATGTATCTGATAAACAGGATGACTCGGAGAACGCAACGGGAAAGCGTTTGTACATGAAAATTGAAAAAAAAAGTCACAAAGACATATGGTATCATATGCGTAGCAAAATGTATATACCTACGTGCTCTCTAATTCATATAATACTAGTTTTTTATAGTTATCCTGATATTGATCTTGAATTACATGATTATTACAAGCAGGTAACATTTGAGCTACTTAATAATTCCATATATCAGTCAATGAGTCAAGTATATCGTATATTAATGATGTTCGTTAATTAAGGAAATTCAGCTCATCATCACTCATCTATGAATACTATTTGCACACTTTCTTGACACATCTAAACCAGAATGCCTGCTAGTTCCCATGTAGTGTGGAGTTGCTAGTGGTGGGACAGCTGTCGGGAATCCACGTTCCACTCATTGTTTCTCAATCAGAAGGAATAAAAGTGCATGTAAAAGTATATTAAATTTCTTGGTAGATATATCACGAACGAACGAAACTGTGTCACACTTCAAAGAAGCCGTACAAACTTTGTTACAAGGAAGCAGGCTCTAATATAGAATTATATATATTATCCTTCATAACGTGCAGGAGGTGTCATACCGGTTCATTATAGTGATAACTACGCGTGCATGCATATAAACCCCTTCATCATCCAATAAACTATATTCATAACTACCCCCTTGCATAGCATTTTCCAGTGAAAGCCTTACAATTTAAACTAACCACGTAAATTCACAACCATTCTAGATGGATATACATAGAATTCAATAAGGCTGCCCAAGGGAGCATCTCCATTAAAACCACGGTGTACCTTGAGAGTATAAAAGAAATGAAAGGGGAGAACATAAGAACACGTTATTACCATTTTAATAACAATCCGCTTTTCCTTACCATTTCCAGAGAATTTTTCCTTGATCCAAAAATAGCATGGCCATGTCATGTCGTCGCCTTCTGAAACCAATAAGCAGAAAAAATGTATAGCTTGTGGCAAAGTCAGGACTCAGGAGTAGAATAATCCAGTAAATTTCATTTCTCTCTACTTCATTTTCAGGTTCTTTTATCCCATTCTACTCTGTTTTTATTATTTTACCAATATAAAAAGTACGGCTGCCCTCCGCCCCCTTGAAAGCCTTTTTTCCACTACGGCCATCCGGTCAAAGAGGAGTCTGCTCTTTAAAAGGATAATAAAATGGTTTATCCTCGCACACTTTACATTTACAGCGTATCCCTTCGTCGTACCCTTTTTATCTGCAAATCTTCTTCAAAATCAACGACGAGCTTATGTCCTTTTCCACTTCTTAAACTGACATCCACGTATGCTCCATACACCTTGCACTCACTCACAATCAGTCACTCAGAGTCAGTTCCAGGTTATACGTGACAAAAGACAAAAAAAGGTACAATCTTTTCTTTTATAGGTCACAGAAATATATGTGTCATGTGTGTATTTTGTACAAAAGAACATGCCACCTCTCCACTTTCCCTACCACCTTTCATATAATATGTATTTAAGTAACTCGGGTTCAAAAATTACCTATAGCTATAGGTTAAACCACACGTGGAGGTTTGCGAGACTTCGAATCAAATTCCCCTTGATGCCATTCACACACATACGACAACCAACGGGTTTATGGCTATGCAATAAAATGAACATTTATCTGGATACGTTGAACCAGATCTCTGAGTGAGTTTTATGTGGGTGCCTTTCCCAGTCCAACCTGAAACCTGATGTCGTTTATTTGTTATATGTCAGAGGTATTCGTGTCGTTGAAGGGCTTCTCGGGTACTCATATGAAATCCTGTTAATGAGAGTAGGGCAATTTCAAGTGTCTCGCTTTACGACCCACCCTGTTGATAGACCACATGCCAGTACTACGGTTCGCTCGTGTGTTCAGGTGGAAGATTAGCTCATATATTGGTCAACAATGGGGCTGTGAATATAAATTAGATTCTCTCTGGAAATATGGACATATACGTTTGCCTACTGACAAAAGCAATTACACTTGAATGAAGGGTTGCATGAATGCCTCACCATTTCCATTACGTAAGGTCATTTCCCATTTTAAAACTATATTTGGTGATTCAGATGGAGATGAAGGGATGTACTGCAGTGTCATACTATGGCATATATAAAATTCGCATATTTGTGTAACTGTGTAACGAGCACTATTTAATGAATCGTAAACACTGTGTCAACTTTCCCTCGTCTATATATTAAACCCACAATAAGTCGTTTTTGTAGTTTACGGGGAATAAGATATGAAAGTGGAAATGTGCGTCGGGCAAGATATGAAATAATATTAGGGCATGGATAAGCTTGAAATTTGCATACTTATTACGTGTTCCCCGTGCTGTTGAACGTTTTAAAAGAAAGCAAGAAAAGTTTTTTGAAGCATGATAAAGTCCCATTTTTACCTTGCTTCACCATTTCATTAAACATTTTATGTGCACAGCTGTTATCCAGGTATTGATGTTAGCCCTCGCCATTATATTCCTGGAAAAATAAGCAAATAATAGACCGGATACTGAAGTCAGAAAATATGAAGTGAAAATTCCGTTCCAGAGAGGAACATAAACTTTTGCGACATTGTAACTTGTATCATTCAGTCACCCCTTTCGGATCTTACAATAGGGAGAAACTACTCAACCAAGCGCGAGAGAGCTACATAGTGAATCAGTGAGAGCTATAAATGAAGACAGTCCGCATGTAAGTTGCTATAAAAAGTAGGGCACACTGGTGGCGTATCCCCCCACAATGGGATCCACATTTTTTTGAGATGAATGGTAAAGGCAACTAGTGAAAATCGTGTTGGTTTGAGATATGGCTTGTCTCCCTTCCCTTGCTTCCCTCTATTCCTAATTCTGATCCTAGATAATGGAATAAATGGGAAAGTCAGATCATTTTCTTTTCATTCCAGTCAGTCAAGTGAAAGCTGGTGAAATTGCTCTGGTTAGCAGTGAATACATGTACATGCTAAACACCGTATATATCACAACTCCAGAACTTGTATTCGATTCATGACTGGGAAAGTCATTCCGTTTGCACCTCAACTCAACTCAACCCACGCCACGTAACGTAACTCAGCGTAAGCAAAAAGATGTATGTAGGTATGCTTGCTCTGTATTTCGTGGAAGTGGGAATGGTAAACGAGAAAATGCCAAAGACCTTCAGAACCGGAGTGACTTTCTACTTTCTACGTTGATACTACTACTCCTATTCTCCCACGTTCACACTCTGATTCTGCTTTTAGCCGAGTTGCACACACACACTCTTGGAAACGTAATATCCGCACCAAACTTGAAGATTCGAGTCACTCCCCTTAAGAATATATATATATATATGGAGTGTGTTTCTTCCCGACCGAAACTTCATCCACTTTTCGTGAGGAGTGTGCTTGCTTTGACTGCATCTGACTGCCGTCTTTTTTCTTCAATATTTAGTCGCAGATTCCACTACACTTCACTTGTAATAACTATGACCTTGGAGCATGAAAAGAATACATCACGTCAACATCCCCCTTAACTAGCGCCTACTTCAATGCGTTTATTGGTTTCTAGCATTGAATGTAAAATTATATATAGGGTATTATATAGCGCGCCAGCTTGTTATTTACCATCATCACCATCTCGCTATCCCCAATATTGGCTTTCCCCGTGCATGTCCGAGTGTCAGACAGGCACCTTTATTACTGACGACAGGAGTGAGAGAAATGGAGAAAGTCTTGGGAAGACAAAGAATCAGGCGATCCAATTACCGTGTTTTTTTCCTTCTTTCTTTTCCATGAGCCCTGCCCCGCCTGTTGGCCCACATTCCAGAGACCGTGAAACCCTTCAGCTGCACACAATAATATAACGCACACTTGTTGTGTTCTAATCATTCGAACGTAGACGTAATATCCTATGCACGCAACGCCAAAAATAGAACAAGTGGTAACGAGAAACCGTGAATTCTGGGAAGAGAGAGAGATTGTGAAATGTGGAAAAGTTGGGGTGAAATTAATAAAACAGGAGTGATTCATCTTTATCATGGGGTCTTAAAAGTCCAATTTGATTCTGCGAGAGTTGTCCTTCAGATGAAATTGCTCTTTTCTTTCAACCCATCTTCCCATGAGTGATGACAGTGTGTTTTCTTGACAAAGTGTATATACAGTCGTCTTTCTCGCTACTCGATTTTGGCAGGTAATTAAGGATCAGTGTAAAATAGCTGTCATATTTTGTTTACGGTAATTATCCATTGTTTGAAATCCCCCTGTTCATAATTGTAGTAATAACGCCTGGCGGTAGTATTGTGGTTGGAGTAAATTGTACTTGTTTATTTGAAAATGCCCAGTAGTAAAATGCCGCGGTAGATTATTTCTGCCAACTATTCGATCTAGTTAACACACACCTTGGAAATGGGCCTGTGGGGTGTTTTGTGGAAAAAAGGAAATTCCTAAGATTGTACATTCACTCTGCAGATTTCTTTATGCCTTTGCCTTCAAGCGGATCGACACACTACCACACAGTCTCGCTTAAACAGCAACAGTTTCAGTTTTTTCTTCTCTCGCTGTCTTGTCTTTCCTCATCATGTCATCAGTTCAGTATCATCATGGGTCCGTCGTCATATTTTCTCCTTGAGTCAGTCATCATGCATTCCCCTCCTCATCACAATAATAATTGTAATATTCCTAATTCACAGGGTGGTTCCGAAAAAGCCTCGAGGGAGTTGTTGAAGAATTCTCGAGAGAGAGAGAGAGAGAGACGATGCCCCGCAAATAGTTTGCAGCTTTTCTCTCTCGTTACTTTAGGTCTTTTCAATTGAATATCATGATGATGATGATGATGACAGCGCTGTTGAAGCCAACTCAACATTTTTTTAGTACGACTGTCAACTTGAATAGACGCAGGTGTCCCGTTAAATTCCTCGTGGTATTCTTCCTAATTGCCTTCTTAGAATGTAGGTATGTAGATAAGTAATGAATGAGCCAGTGTGTAAAAAAGCGAAGAGGAATTAATATTGAATGAACATTATAAGCACAATAACATATTCATTGGGTGGTCCGGTCCGTTTCCCTTTAGTTGCTAAATTCCGCCGTACATCAGCATGCATTCACAGATGCTTCTTCAGTCCTGACTAATCGGATCGAATGAATTTGAGAAGTTGAAAGGGATTTTTTTGTACTCAGATATGAAATCATGTCAAAACAGGAAGGACGTGGCAAGCACATCGACAATAAGAAGAATGATAAGCTTCGGTTTGATATTTATGGGGTTTTAGTTAAAGTTGTACCATATCAATAGTGAATGTAATCTGATCAATCATTTTTTTATTGAAGTGACCTGCTTTCTTGGTTGTTTACCTCATTGGATGTGCGTGTGTCAACAGGATTTTTTTTTGGCCTAATATAGACTAGCTCGGACGGACGAATATGGTTTAAATATTAAATATTCAACTCGTAATGTATTACTAAAGAGATGCTAAAAGCGGTTTCAGAATTTTATGCAAGTTCCTCTGAATCCTCCTATGTCGCAAGCTTTATACCTGTATTCAATGAAAGTGGTTATACAGTATGTCAATAGCCAACAAAAAATGGCATCAAAAACTTACCATTCCTTTTTAAGAGGATATTTTAGGACAAGAAAATAGCTTGAATGTCGAGGTTCATTCTTTGTTTGTAGTTGATGGAATACCTTTGAATAATTTATGACGAGAGACGAGCTCAGCTTTTTATGAAGAAGACTACTTTTTTATCTATAAAACATTTACACTAAGCATACTTGACGAACATACAGTTTCCATCCGTAGTCCGTATGCCAGTATGTATATGTGCTTTTCTTGGAAGTAGGTTTAGGTTTGTGTTTTAAATACACATTTAATCACGCAACAACGTTGGCAGATGAAGCATCTTTACAATTTAGTATTGACTCATTAAACACGTTGAACTGCAAAATGTAACAAAAGACATACGTAACGTGTAGCATATGGATGGACAACTACTTTACTGCTTTTATAAAACTTCAAAAAGTGCTTCGTCCCACTTTTCGCAACATTCCACAACCCCGAAGATTTACCGCATTATAATGACAGGGTATAGGGAGGGTACTCAAAAACAGGATAATTTCGCAACTCGTTCATCATTAAATCGATCATTTATCACTTGCATAAAACCTTCTTATGGTGCTAATTCGTGGTAATACTTTTCATCAATATAGCCAACCAAAAATACAATAGTAAAAAGTGCGAGGAAGGGCTCTCGAAGGCTAAAGTAGATTTTCCTATGGAACCAACGTTGCTTTCAGACTAGTCTTAATGGAGTAATCAAAGTAATACACAGGTTGTGCACGCCAAGATACACCATTATATCAGCAATTTTTGAATTTTGCTGTAGTAAGGTATATAATTACACTTCCGGTCGTGGTTTATGTGGTTATTTTATAGATTGAAAACGACTCACTTGTCTACCAACGTCCATTGTGTGTATTTTTGGAAATTACTCGTATAAACTAGCACTCTCATTATTGCGTCATTATCCCTCTGTTTCTCTAAGCATGCCAAGCAGGAGTGTTTACGAGACTGCAAGATTTGTCAACAACAAAGACAACAACAGGAGTATTAACACTTTTTTATGCATTGACAAGAACACATTTTGTGTACAGCGCTATCACTTTCTCTTGTCTTGTTATTATTGTTAAGTTGGTGAATGAAATGTGTGTGGTTTTCTTTTTAACAGTCATGCAGTTGCTTAAAAGGACTGAAAACCTCTCTCCATTGAGCACAGGGAAACCACATCTTCTCCTTGCCATCTACCTACTTTGCGTGATGGGTAGTCAAACTATGTTAAATGTACCTTAGTCCTGCGTTTGTCATTCTGAGGTTTTCCCTCTACTGTTTATGGCTTTTGCATTGATTAGTAGTAGAGCTACCGTTGCGGTATGTCGTTTGTCAATTTTAGCCCAGGCGCGCGTTCTCTACTTATATGCATATTATTTAATCAAATGAATGTGGATTGCCTCCGGTTGAGAAACAAAAAAGCCTCATTTGGGAGGAAATCGCTGTCTAGAATGTCGCTTCGCTTTGATAATCTGGGGCACTTAAAGCACCGCACCGGAATGGAATGCGGAGTCAGCATGATCCCCTCTGATAGTGAGACATGAATGAAGTCGGGGGGCTTCCCCTAAAACCAAAAGTATTGATCCTTCCTGCTTCTGGCTTCCCCTCACCCAATTTCTATAAACAAGAACAAAAACAATAAATAACCATTTTCACAGCGTCAGCATGTTTTAAAAAGATATTTTGTACTGTCTGCGTAAATCGAATCCTTGTTTATATCTTATTTTAATCCAGACTGCCCATACATAACATTCAGCATAGGTACCAATTTTCGATGGTTCTTTTGTTGTTACTAAACTAGTAGTAAGTGGATGTCAAATAGGAGTGAAAATAAATCCCAAAAACTCAGTAATTCACTATCATTAAACAAACTAGAATTGCTAGAACCAGATATAAATCAGAAGCAACCAAACAAAATACCTATAACCACTGCTAGCTAGCCGCACGTGTGTGCAGCAAGTATCAACGTCATGTCATGACCAACCACGTTTTGTTTTTCAAAACCACCAAATTGAAATTGTCTACAATGATTGAGGTCAGCAGTGCATGCCTCCCTCTTGACAAAAATTGTGAATCGAAAGTTTTTCAGTGTACCACACATTTTTAGTAATTTAATAATAAAATATCACATCGCTCACACTGTACACACACACTACATGTTTGACTTGCGTCTTTTGTGTATTGTAATAGGGGGCATGGCATTTTCCCAGTAAATGTATCCACATTTCATCGTCTCTTTTTCAAAGATGCGATCACGTTCCGTATGTCTTTAATTATCATAATAAAATTTCAGCTGCAAGCGAGCCACAGTGCACATTGCAATTGCAAAACATGACTTCAGGTAACTACTAAATTACATCTATTTTATTTCGTTCATCCCTTTGTCGAAGCTTGTCAAGCCAGTATTTCGAAATCTTTCGAAAAAGTTGGAAAAAAGTATCCCCTGCTGTATAGGTCATACGTGAACAAGCACTTAAGGCAACAATTCCAAGATTCCTACTGTTTTTTATACAAACGTTGCTCCACAAGAAGATAAATTGCAGCAACAACGCGCGGACTTGTAATAGTTACCGTGCTGTTCACAGTGGAGGTATTGTTTTCTCAATGAAACTGAAGGAAGCCTACTGTCATTTTGAAGACAAAAAATGTGTACTTGTGTCATTTGATGAAATATGCGTTGTGAACTTATGTAGGATATCAGTTTTTATTCGAATTTTCTGGCTCAACTCCTTAACCCACAAGGCAAGGTTAAAGATCAGCCGTATATATACATATACATACGCATATAGTATACTATAATAGGTACATGAAAAGTACAAGTAACAAGTTTCATGCAGCTGTATACATGCGTATATAGGTATGCGTCTCGTGGAATCAAATAAACATTGAAAAATAACAATAAAAGTAAAGGTGAATCCACAAATCTTGTGCTTTTCACGATCCCCGAGGCTAGAACACTTTTAAGTGTGTATCCACATAATCCGATATAAGATATGCCAATATATACCAATAGTACATACCATTGAGCGATGAGAGCAAATTTCAAAATAATATACTTTGTAATTCAGGTTTTCAAATAAATCCCGTTGACGTGCGTGGCTGGTTATGGCTATCAAGCCAGTGCGAATTGGTATATTGACTGATGAATGAGCCATACGCTTGTAATGAAATGCACTGCGGATCACACAAGATGCACTTCTTGCATTGTTGTTTTGTGGCTTATTGTTTTTTGCATGGTTGTTACATGCCTGTAAGTACAGTAGCATATTCGTGTGGATTGATGTGAGACTTCAATACACTAAAAAATTAACAAGAAATGCGAAGGGAATCATCATTTTTGCAAATCTAAATGCACGCATCATGCATCATCACCAAGTCATTTACTTCGTAAATCCCTGCACCTTTTCCTCAAAATTACTCATATTCTGACCGTCCGCTTGAAACAAGTCGGTTGGCCCACTAATCTGAATCAAACAGCAAGAAAGCTGACGTACAAGTATAATACAATAAAAATCCCAATTTGAACAACATAATCAGTTCATTCACATAACATTAGAGTTGGTTGTTGAAAGAATTTTCTAAACGCTCCGATGATGCTCATTTACAGCCGTGTGTACCACCAGTAAAGTAATTACCTACTGTTTTTATGTTTTAACAAACAAATCTAGTTCACTGTTTCAATCTTGCTACTCAATCTACCCGGCGATGATATACCTGCATGGTAATGCGATTACGAAAGTTGCGAGTCTCCCAAAATGCTTTTAAATTAGTATTTTGTCAGAAATCATCATCCCATTTGGACTGCTTCAACGCGTGTAACTGCATTCAATTTCCGTGATTGTGCTGACGTGACTTTAAATGCTCTTTAAAATGGCTGGATTGCTTGAATTGGAGTGATTGCCAAAAGAAACGATCCATTTCCCAACAGTTTCTGAATGAAATAATGATTAGATGCATCTCGCGTTGCAGCTCCCATTCTTTTACACCTGAAACCCCGTCTTTGCACACACAAGTTTCATTACATTGTCAGTTCTAAAGGATAGATCAAACGTCATGTCTGTCTGCGCGTCAGCTTTTTCTTGGCAATCACCGGCATTTCAATGTATCTTTTGATTATATACGTTTTACTGTACCACATTCCTACATGGTCATGAAGCTTTCCGATGAAAACTGACTGATAAAGAAAGCATCACACAAGACGTACGCGTACGTACGTGCACACACGGTCCAACTTCATGTCTAATTTTTATTTTCGATTTTGATTAAAAGTCCGATCAGCGTGGATAAAAAAAACGTAAAGATGATGAAGCAAAGAGTAATTGCAAAATGCCTAAATAGATTCCGTCTATTGATAGCGTATATAGCTGGGAAGGAAAACTGCATCAGCACGGTAAAAATCGCTTATGACTCTTGCGGTACAGTGAACTAGTGACTGCCTCTCGTCTCTGACTTCTACATCATCGCAATGAAATTGTATTCTACGCTAAATAACAATTATTATACTCATCGTCATCATCATCATCATCAACACGCACACATGCATCCATTCAACTTTTTTAAGCGTATTTCCCTCCCTATCCCGATAGTAAATAAATGAGTGAAGTGAGCTAACTGAACCGGCTTCTTGCTTAGTCGTCTTCTCTCCTCAATGACAATATGTTAATTTTTTGCTTGTCTTCTTTTCTTTTCATGCAATGCTCTGCGGTGAAGTCAGTCAGCAAAGGTTTTAGAAATTGAAATTAAAGTGTGTCACAATTATTTTGGCGTTGTTTATGCATCAGCGTGTCAGAATTCGATTAGAAGGCGTGTTATCCTCGGAAAAATGATGATGGTAATAATAATAGTAATATAGTGCTGGTTGGCGGTGTTGCGTTGCTTCATTCAGCCGCAGTGTCCTTATTAGCGTACGAGATGAAACGTACAAGACATAAACATTCTTTAGCTTATAAACGTAAAAAAGTTGCGTACAACATTGTAAAAATGCAGCTAATAGGAGATACAGGGAAAAGGTAAGGTTGACATACCCAAAAAACGCCTAAAAGTCACATACTTTAGTGTGCAGATTGGTTGGGGAGATAAACATCGAGAAAAGCTTTTATAATACCTGATTTCATTACAATTTTCATTATTAGTGTCAACATGGTCGTGCACTCGGGAAGAGAAAATGAAGATGAATTATTTTTAGCCTTTAATCTTTGATTATTACTATTTATCTTGGCCCGTCTGACAGCTTTATTATATTTTGGATTATAACCGTTTGAAATCCGTATTATTATTACTTGCTCATTGTTCTTTTCCCTTAAAGCTGAATGAGATTTTGACAATTACGGCCTGACTCACGGTGAGAGAGTTTACAAGTACTCAATCATTCTTTCTATGCTGGTCTACTGGTGCATTCATAATAATGTTCTCCTTGTCAGGTAGGATAGGAAGGAGCAGAAAAGAAATGGGAATATGAAATGCAAAGCAACACGTGAAGCATGCATTTCTTTATGATTACTAGTGTAAAATTGAATGTTGAAGCTGAAGTTCTTCTCCCGTCATTCAATAATGAAAAGTGTGTAAAGTGTAAAAGAGGACTTTTGCTCATTATTACTATTATTGAATGAAATCTTGTCATACACACAGATGCGAACTAGGGACGTATTTTCTAATGTATTTTATAGTCTTGTCACCTGTATCTAGTTTGCGTAAAGTTTGCACTCTTCCTCTCATCATCATGATGATCAAGTCTGTGATCACCATATTCAAGAAATGGAAAAGTAGGGTTTTTCAATTGAAGTGCTTTCCATTCAGACGGAGACGATCAAATTAGGGCTTTTATCATTGATTGTGCTTCACATACAGCTCTGCTGAGTATGCTACAAGGATGAGTGGGTGACTCGAGTGAGACACCCATATTTTTTGAGTTGGACGGTGTGAATAGTCATTCACCACGACGGTGCCACCATCATTGTCATATGCATCACCAGCAAAATACAAATGAACTGGCAAACTTTCATCGTGGGATTGTTTATTACTCATATGACCGAAGAAATCAAGTCTCTCACTCATCTCATCTGGGTTGCTCTAAGTCTCAGGTTGAACCAATCATCTGTATCGCACATGTGTTTGGTTGGTGCACATCTTCGCTACACACTCACCCAAACCACTTTCAATTTCTTGTGCTGCATTATTTGTTGAAACTTTGTGTAGCTTCACGTATGCGTTTTTGCCGCTGAAAGGAAATACTTCAACTTCATCAACACCACCACTTGTTTTCCATATGCATATATGCTCAAGTGTATTTACACAATGTTTGAGCCGCTTCTCTGCTGTTATCCCCTATGCACACATCAGCATAATATTTGTACTTTTCGCGTTAGTTCAAGTATCTGTTTTGAGGTCACTGGGTGATTTTAAAAATGTATTTCAAGTGGGAGTGTGTGTGTGTTTGTGAGATGATCAAGTGAAATAAGAAAGTGAGAGCAAAAATATGGTTGAAGACAGCATGTCCTATAAGTACAAAACCCTCTTTCCATAATGCACTAGTGGCGACAATGGCTTTACCTTGTCTATAGAATCTGCTCGCAGCTTCTACCCTGCCATTCACATAAACTTTTTTTCTACAGAAAACGCTGACTGAGATGATACCTTTGATCGACTGCGCTTCCCTTGGAGGAAAAGCAAAAGGCGCAAGGTTGACTTTCCCGTTTTTCCTTTAAAATTTAATGCGAAGCTCCTTTTGCTGTCGTTTCGAGCGTTAGTCCTGGTGTGTGTGTGTGTGTGTGTGGGCTATCTTCTGTGAGATGTTGCTTACATGGCCACCATAAACAATATGCTTTTACTATGCAACTTTTATGAACATCATGGCTTTGCCACGATCCACGATGCAAGAAGACGGATGCATATACACCCTCATCCTTTTTTCTCGAAGCTACCAGACTAAAAAAATTCGTGAACCTTTAGCATTTCCCCTATCCATTTATAATTTAATGTATGAGACGTGCATATAGGAAGGAAAGACTTTATAGCAATTTGCATTAAACGGTTCAACGAAATTTACGGAAACTTGAGCATATTTTCTTGTACGAAAGGAAAAGTTTGGATGAACAGGTCGTAGTGCAGCAGATATATATATATAAGGAGATGCCTTTGAGTGTATAAAAAAGTGTACTTTGAGTTATTTGCTGTTTTTGTGCGATACCAGTTGTGGTACAGAATCACCCTTACTCATTTTCACAATAGGTATGCCTCCCTTATAATTCATTACAGTTTACAATGTTGGCTCTCCCTGTCAGTTGTGAATGTAGCATAATATCTGTATCTCATCTTTCTTGTTCACCGTCGTATCTCATCAACCCTTCCCCATTTTAAAATATAAAAACAAATGAAAGTATGTTGTAACTTCACAACTTCACTTCGTGAAAAGATACCACTATCTCATGCAACGTAGGTGTTTATTTATGCACATTGGAGGTGTTGGATTTAAAGTGAAGGAACAAGTAGAAGAAATGTGAAAACCTCAGTGGTCATCCCGACTCTCTATCATTTCCCATGTGAAGATGACGATGCGAGGACTTACAAAATGTTCACATTCGCGACATTATACTCCTGTTGTAGATCACTTCATGTGTGGAACAAATTAGATTGGCGAGAGGGAGATTGGAAATGCCAATTAGTATGTAATTTGTGACTCTGTTCTTTGGTAGCCCTGATGTAACATGAAATGTGTCCCTGTGCCACTGCTACTGAAGTAAATTACATTCCTTTTCTGACAGTCATTATGTAAGTAATAATATGATAATGTCCGATTTGTAGTAGCTTTCCTCCTGGCATCATATTACCACTTTTTTATCCACGACGTAGCCATAATGGTCATTATACAGAAAATTACAGAGTGACCCCTTCTTTGCCATAATGTCATAATCTGATTCAGTGACACATTGTTACATATACGCCAGCTCATTATGAGCTCTACCGTGTAATTAAGTAGAGAGCTACCAGTGTGGTTAAAAATTAATTGCTGTACACATCCTCTCACTGCAGAATCATTTTTTAAATATAGGAAATGCGCTTTTAAACGTGTACGGCGGTTCATGTCCCAGATTTTTTTTAAATTATCCTATGCTGTAATACACTTTTGGCTTTTCGCTACAAACTATGTTTATATCTGGTATATGACTTGAACTTGTGAATTTAGAAACGTAAAGAAGAAAGTCCATTGAACTGTAAACGTATTTCGAAGTTAGCAAATACACGAGAAGTAGACACTTATGAAAATGGCTTTTTTACCCGAGCGAACACACACTCGCACTCCTACTTCTACCTTCTGACTCTTCCTTGCACCTTTTCCGAACCAAGTAGGTATTAATTTAGTTATGATTATGACGAAGACGGGGGAACAATACCCATTTCTAAGACAATAGAAAAGCCATTACTACCATTCATAATGGGGTGGCAGTCCCATTATGGTGTGGCAAAGCCTGTGATATATTGCCGCCGTGTCACGTGCACGTACTTCATTTACAGTTCGAGTTTAGGGTAAAAACCGTATTGTGCTATGCTTGCAAAACAAAATAGAAAGAGTAAACAGGTGGAGGGGAGAGGGTCGCTGGTCTCTCAACGAGATTGTATCCTCCTTTAATACATGATTTGCTCCCGATCTCCAATATGAATCACTACAAAAGGTTATAGACATTTAAAGTTTGCCAAGACTAGACTTATAACTGTGCGCCAAGTCGGACTTGTTTGGATGTAGAAAGAAATGATCATACAGAAAAAAAGTTTTTGTTTTGTGGATACATATTTTCTTTTTCATCCACTGTATTGAAAGGAGCATATAAATTATACATATTATATAGGTACTTAAGGCCACCGCACCCATCTTCGTCATATCATAATCTTTCAAAGTCTGACAATGAGCTGAGCAGTTTGTTTGTACGTTGCTCTATACCTCAGTTTATTTGGCTCATCATCTATGATTTTTTATCATTGCGGAGAGAGAACATGATGTGCAACTAGAGATTTTTTCCTTTGAATAATCTTCGAAGTGAACAGTTTTTTTGTTTTGTTAGAACAGCAGCAGCAAGAACACGTTAGCGTTACAGATGAATGACTGCAATGCATATCGCATTGCACTGCGCTGCGTAGCAGTGGAATATATAATGAATAGTTATGAACATACAACAACAATGATAATAACAGCAGCAGAAACGCCTTCGGTCACTTAAATGCCTATTATTGTTGATTTCCACTAAGGCTGCATAGCACCATTTAAGTGGCGATTGAAGGAGCAAGGTAACAATTTACCCACAATGTAACAGCAACATCGCTATTTGACATGACATGTAACTACATATTCATCTTTTAATATGAATGTCTATCACTGTTACTTTGTATAGATCAAACATATATGTATATACGCACATTTTATTATGCGTCTTGTGAAGCAAAAAAAAAAACCAAAGTCAAAATATATATATCGTGTTTTGTGGCCATTTCGCTGGATGTGATGTGTGTAGCCAGTCAGACGCGGTTGTTTAGCTTAAGCCACAGCCGCAGCGATTGTCGACTTCTTGCGGTTGCATTGCATTAAATTATTGACAAAAAAAACTCCGTAAGCCAGAGAGACGAATGCATCTGGGTGGACGATTCCTTTTCTTGTTTATATACTCAATTTACTGGTTCGTTATTATTCTAAACGTGCATTGATCACAGTTGTACACACATCTCAGAAAGTTTTATACGCCT